>BGPR01001933.1:81325-98909 GCA_013235015.1 Araneus ventricosus | reverse complement strand
TGCCATGGCATCTAAAATGTGGTATTTTTTGAAAAGGAAATTCAATCCTGTCCCACGAATTAAAATACCAGTGGCAGCATTTTTCATGGATGTTTCACCTAAAATATATGCCGAGCAACTTACGATTGTTGATGCTGAAATTTTTGGAAGAATCCGTTTAGCTGAACTATTGTATCCTCCCTTTGGGCCAGTTGTGGATGAGTCGATCGCCCGCTTTAATCATATCAAAATGTGGTGCGTAAGAACCATTCTATACCAGAGTTGCCAAACAAAAAGATCGAATATCATCTCCCATTTCTTGAAGATCGTCTCAGAATTACACCACCTCAAAAATTTCAATTCTATGATGGCAATTCTTTCAGCTTTGGAAAGCGCTCCAATTCAACGACTAAAAAATACCTGGTCGTGTGTCTCTAAAAACCAAAAACAGGCCTATGACAATCTATATGAGCTGTTGTCTTGGGAGAACAATTTTAGAAATCTGAGGAATCACATGTCTGCTGTAAAAGGACCATGTGTACCCTACCTTGGCCTTTATATGAATGATATAATTGGAATTTATGCAGATCATCCACCAAATGAAATCAACAATGGTGTGAGAATGGCTAAGATGGAAAAAGTAATAAAATCTGTACTTGTCTATCAAGGCTCAAATTACAGCCATCTTCATATCTGGCCTAACATTCAGCATCTCTTGGAAACCTATCAATTCTCAAAGAAAGAACTTTTAGCCATGGAAAAGTTCAATCTACGATGGTCAAAAACTCTTGAATAAAAATGTATAAAAAATGCCAGTTTGTGAAGATCTGATCTGGTAGTTTGAAAGTTGTCCATAAAATAATTTAATGGAAACTCTGGACAAAATCTCACTTAAATTTGTTTACATATGTCAGCAATAGATTGGGAGATTGATTCAGAAAACCACATCCTGCTATCCAGTCATAATACTAAATTTATATTTGGCTGCTTCTACAAAACTTCGAAAATTTCTCTCTTTGCTTGTCGATGACATCCATGAAGACAAGATAAATGCTTCGACATATTCTGGTATAAACATTTATTTAAGGAAAAGTTTCCATGGAAGTGAACTGATTGATGGAATGAACAGTTTGAATTCATTTTGAAGAAGGACATTTGATACAGCAACAAGCCTCTGTGGAAACGTCTAAGAAAATTGAAACTGTATTTAAAGAGTTAATGCTAAATTTGTGAGAATCCATGTTTAACACGAAAAGAATAATGACAAGAGTTGCAAAAAAGGGAGCTTTTTGTCAGAAATGCTTCCTAATGAATAAATATTAAATTCATCTCCTGAAAAGCTGAAACATTCATTGAAACTTTTTCAAGATATCACATGAAAGAGCGCAGTTTAATAATAGCAATCCCTAAAAAATGAATAGCTTGCTAATTTGACTTCAGTAAGCTTTAAAAGCGATTCTGACAATATATTACAGTATTATATATATATGAAGAGAAATCACTAGATGAACATTTGTCTCTAAAATAAGAGAAGTTAAATCTGAAGCAATTTACTAAATACACAAAGTTAATATTTTAGTACCGAATAAAAATTATCTTATGAAGTCAAAAGGACATGAATTTTGGGAACACTGCAAGCTTTAACAATGGAAAGAACAATGTGTGAAAACCGGAGTCTCGTAATGTCCAGATATGAATGCGGAAAGCAGGCATAAAATTTGGAGTAAGAACGGTTTAATTTCTGTCTTCCCTCTGAATATTATAGATATTATGGACAACGGCAAAAATTTTCTAAATGAAAATAATCTTGTGCAGTCAAAAGAGCCAGAATGAGCTTCGACACCAAATGAAAACTACAAGATGAAAAATAAGAATGGTTGCCATAATGCAAGAAGAGTGAAAGAGAAAAGCGTAACATTTGGGCCAAGAAAATTTTTTATTTTCTTTCATCATTCTAAAATTAGGACAAGTTGGTAGAAAATAAAACCAATTTTCGGAATCAAAATAAAAAAATTACTCTCATGCAATCAAAAGAACATGAACTTTGAGTGCATTAATGACTTTACTAAATTGCAGGGACTAAAAATATCACCTAGAGACAGCTATGATTACAGATGAACGCGAGAAAAGAAAGAACAGAATTTGTGACAGGAATATATATTTTATGTTGCTATTGTATTCCTGAAAATAGAAGATGATACCAGAAGTAGCTGCAACAGATCTTATGAATAAAAGATGCCACTCTCTGAAAATTTAAAGCAACCAGAAGAACATAAATTTTTAATTCATTAAAAACTTCACCACATGACAAGAACTAGGTAAAAAGACCCAAATTTTATGTTGCCATGATTGAGGTGATTGCGAACTAACTTGATGATTACGTAACTTGAGCCAAGAAAAATCGTTTTCATATTATTGTCCTTAAAAGTTTACCCTGACTGGAACTATATTTAAAAGGACAGTTTTAAATTTTCTATGAAGTTTGCGAGGATTTTTATACAGCATGAAAAGAATAACAAAAGGTTTTGTGAAAAAGTGAACTTTTGAGATGAAGCAATCAAAGTGATGCTGGCTTTATAACCCAGTGTCATATAAAAGAAGAAGAATCATTAAATGCATCTGAAACAATTTCCTAATACACAAAGTTCATCTTTTAGAACTTGGTCTTGAAGCCGAAAGGACTTGAGTTTCAAAAATACTACAAACTTGGAACCAAACCATACCAATGGAAAGAACAACGTGTAAAAATAGAAATACCATAATGTTTAGATATGAATGTAGAGAGTAAATATAAAATTTGGAGCCAGAACAGTTTGATTTTTATCTTCCCTCTGAAGGTTATAAATATTACAGACAGAGGTACAAATTTTCTGAAAGAAAATAATTTAATGCAGTCAAAAGCACTTGAGTGTTAGGCTCAAGTTTGAATTTCGGGCTTTGACATCAAATGAAAAGAACAAAGTGAAAATTCAGAAAGGCTGATATGATGCGAGGTGAATGAAGTAGAAAACCGTACAACTTGGGTGAAGAAAAAATACTTTTGTTTCTTTCATCATAATAAAATCAGCAGAAGTTAGCTGAAAATATAACCAATGTTCGGAATAAAAATTTAAAACTGCTTGGTTGAAAAAGAAAAAAAAAAGTCATCCAATCAAAAGAACTTGAATTTTGAGTTCATTATGACATTACTAAATGGAAAGAATAAATAATATTACCTAGAGACTGCTATGAACATAGGTGAATGAGAGAAAAAGGAAGCACGAAAACTGTGATAGGAATAAAAGTTTTTTGTTGCAATTGTATTCCTGAAAATAGAATAAGATAGCAGAAACTACTACAGAAGATTTTCTAAATAAAAAGCTCTAAAACTGTCGAAAATCTCAAGCAATCAAAAGAACCTAAATTTTTATTTCATTAAAAACTTCACCACATGGGAAGAACTAAGTGAAAAGACCGCAATAATGTAAGTGAATGCGAATAAATAGGATCTAACTTGAGCCAAGAAAAATCGTTTTGCTATTGTCGTCATAACATGTCTATGCTGATTGGAACTGTATTTAAAAAGGTATTTTTTAATACTCTATCAAGTTTGCGAGAAGTTATGTTTAGCTTGAAAAAGTGTTACGAGATAACACATTTTTGAGTCGGAAACTTTCCAGTCTAATAGCCTCCGAGTAAAAATTAAATTCTTCTTCTGAAAAGCTGAAAATTTGAATGAAACTTTCTCAAGATACCAAATGAAAAAGTGCAATGCAATTAAAGAATTCCCTGAAAAAAATGAATATCTTGTTAATTTGATGTCAGATAAGCTCTGAAAGTGATGCTGGCATTATAATCGAGTGTCATATAGAAGAAGAATCACCATATGAACATTTGCCTCTATAATAAAGGAAACACTACAGGAAAGCTAAATCTAAATTAATTTGTTGCATACACAAAGTTAATATTTTAGTACTTATTTATTATTATCTCTTGGAGCCAAAAGGACATGAGTTTCAAGGCAACTGCAAGCTTTGCCAATGGGAAGAACAAAGTATAAAAACCAGAATCTCAAATGTTCAGATATGAATGTGGAGTGTAAGTATAAACTTTGGAGCAAAAACAGTTTGATTTTTATCTTCCCTCTGGAGGTTTATAAGTATTAGAGACAGAGGTACAAATTAACTACATGAAAATAATCTAATGCAGTCAAAGGCACTTGATTGTTAAGCTCAAATTTGAGTTTTGAGCTCTGACATCAAATAAAAAGAACAGAGCGAAAATCCAGAAAAGCTGCCATGATGCGAGATGAATGTAGAAGAAAAGCGTAGAGTCGGGTGAAGAAAAAATATTGTTTATTTGTTTCATCAGGATAAAATTAGTTAACTTGCATCATGGTAAAAAAGTTGGCAGAAAATACAATCAATTTCTAATGTAACAATAAAAAAAATCTCATGCAATCGAAAGAACATGAACTTTGAATTCATTAACGACTTTACTAAATTGAGAGAACTAATTAATACCTTGCCAATTACCTTGAGACTGCGAGAACAGAGAAGAATGCTAGGAAAAGAAAGCATGGGATTTGTAACAGGAATGAAATTTTTGGTTTCTATGGCATTTCTGAAAACAGAAGATAGTAAAAACTACTGTGACAGATTTTCTGAATCAAAAGGTCTGGCACAGTCAAAACATCTCAAGTAATCAAAAGAACATAAATTTTTAGTTTACTAAAAACTCCACCAGATGGAAAGAACTAAGTAAAAGCCCAAAAGGCCACCATTATGCGAGACGAGTGCGAAGGAAAGTATGTATTTTATGTATAAAAAATCGTTTAGTTATAATCGACCTAAATAGAATATGGATAAACTACTACAACAATACTTCTAAATAAAAATAATAAATCTGCAGTCAAGAAAATTTTGTGATCAAAGGGATCTGTATTTTGAGTTCATTGAAGACCACTTAACAGAAAGAAACGACTGATTTAACCAGAACGACACTATAATCACAGATGAAGAAGAAAAAAAAGCATAAAATTTGTGAGAGATGTCAACTTTAGAACACGATTATCTTTCTAAATGAACAGCAACATAGCAAAAACAAATAAAAGAAAAGTTTTAATTAAAACAATCTGTTTCAAAAGTTTATCACAGGAAAAATTATTTTCAGTGATAGGGGATAATACGAAAAATATTCTGACACACATAAATAGACATTGATTTTAACTGAAAAGCTGTAACGGTATCAAGAAAAAATCTACAGCAAAACGCCTGATAAGTGCTTGTAATTGTAGTAACGCTACCCGAAAAACTTTGAGTCAGAAATAATGTAAAAATTTGAAAGTGGCAATATTTGTCAAGCGAATATCGAAATGAAGGCAGACAGTCTAAATTATAATAAGTACAGTTACATGGATAGAGATAATGAAACCTTTCTGTGTTGATTATCGAGATTTTAACTATGGTCATAAAGTGATGGAAATGGTTTCAAAGTGGTTTTTAAAAACATAAAATCTGTGATTCGAATTTTAAAAAATGTTTTGAAATGGAAGTGCACGAAAACATTAGCCAAAGTAAAAGCTGGCAAATAAATACATGAAACGGATTGAAAAACTTTGTTTAAAAGGCATAAAAATATTTCTATTAACAGAGAACGAAATCAATTGAAATTCTTTACTATATATTATTGGTAATAAAATATTTTAATGAAGGAAGAATATAACATATTTGAAAGTCAATATAAAAATCAGAGACAAGATAATTCATGAAAGTACCTTTCAAAATATGAAGTTGAGATAAAAAAAAAATAACTATAATGAAAAGGATTGTTAAAAATATAAACTATCTATTTCGGTTTTTATCTTTCTAAGAAAGATAATAGGAAAGTATAGACTTCTAACATCTTCATTTGTCGAAAATTACAAGGTGAAAGCTGTGAATATGAAATCAGTGCAATAAGACATCTACAAATATTAAAAAAGTGAAAGAAGGAGGAAGGGACGACAATGAGATATACCAATCAAGAAGCAAAAGAAAAAACGTTGAAGTTAACGACCTGTAGAAACCTGTAAATAAATATTTGATTGGAGTTTAAGAAATTATCTTTTTTTTTTTTTATAAAATTGAACATATTATGAATTAATATAACCTCTTTAGAAGAATTTCAAATAAAAGCTTATTTTTAGTGCAATGTTTTGTATTTACTGAACACATATTTCTGATGAGAATATCTTATTTTAAGTTGAATTGAGAATTTATTTGTCTTTAAACTACGAAAAAATATTTATATTTTACTGTCTTTATGAATTTTCTTTAACTGATATTCATTAAAATGATTATAAAAGATTTTCGTTCAGTTTTAGGCTAAAAAATGGTTAAAAACAATTTCAATAGATTACTGTAGGACTTTTAGAATTTTCAATTAGAAATAAATCGTATCTTCAGTTATTGCCCACATATTCATAAAGTTAAAGAGCTTTGTATTTGTTTAGAAGCAAAAATACATTATTCTTACAAATGCACATATTTAGGGTAAAGAGGTTCTTCATTGATGTAAACCATTTTTAATTAATGAACTTTTTCAAAAATGGAAATAAATACTGTTTTGGAAAAATGGATATCAATTTCAAAATGGAATTCGAAATCTTAATGAATATTTTTATCAAAAAATTCAAATTTAAAATTTTAACTGAGGTTTTAACAAAAATATAAGTAATTTACAGTGTTTGGACATTTTGTCTATGCTTGAAATTATGATATATAGCGTACCAGTTGCGTAAAAAGTTATGCCTCAAATGTAATTTTTTTTTGTGAATAGAACATTTTTTAATGTAAACATATTAATATTTTAATATCAATCAATCATACACACAATGAGACATATTTCAAGCATTAACTGTGAAAATAATTATCGAAAAAAGCCAATTCAAACTTCCATGATGGGACGTAATCATATTAGATCAATTTTTTATTTTTTCTAGTACCATTTAAAAGTACAAAAATATACCTAAATGGAATTTCTTGATAATTAAATTAACATCTTCTGCACCAATATGTGATTTCATTATATGTGATTTAATCGGCATAAATTATTAAGTAAACTTTTTTTTTTTTCAAACACAGTTCTAGTTTTGGTTTACAAAAAGAGGAATCTAAGTGATCTTTGATGTATTCAGTCCTCAGCCCTGAACAAGAACAGATCTTTTTAGCCAGTGACAAGTAAGTAGAAGTAATCAACAGAAGATTAATTACTTTAGTTTTTTTATTCATCTTTCATTCTAGATAATCGACTTAAAGACGAAAGACTAAACCACTGGTGAATTCATAATTATGTGCTTCTACTAGGGATGGCAGTTATTGCAAAAAAACTCCCGGTTTTTGGTTAAACTGTTTTTTTTCACCACCGGTTTAACCAGGCGGTTAAAACCGCTCAAAATAACCAGGTTTTTTTTAAAGCAATGTTTGTGGACGGAATTTTTTATTAATAATAATATACAATAAGTAAGTATTAATACAATAATTAAATAATGTAATAAGTGTAAATAAGTAATTAATACAATATGTAATAATAATAGAGTAATTATTGCAATAAGTATTACAGACAAAATATTTTATTAACATTGTTTTCACAAGAAATTAATTCATTGGCCAATATTTATCATCTAATCTGGTCATAAAGACTCTTTCAGCAATGTGTTGATCCGTGAGTCGACACCTCTCATCGGAAACAACATCATTCAACGTAGATACTAATCTTTCGGACACCACAGAACTTCCGACTAAAGATAAATATTTTTGGCTACAAGAAACAGACGCCGTTTGCCGACAAAATTTTTACTAGTATTGTTTTTTCAGAAAATCAATCCATTGGCCAATACTTATATGTTCATAAAGACTCTTTCAGTAATCCGCCAACCAGCAGACGTCTAGAGGAAGGGGTTGTCGGTGATTGACCTAAGATGATGAAATTCAAAGCCTTATAACTTGGTAAATTTTAGTCTAGCCGAACCTAAAATCGAGCCTATCTTCCAACCCGTTTTTGGATTTTAAAAAAATAACCGGTTCAAACTGAGACAAAGAATAACCGAAAAAAAAAAACAACGGTTAACCGAAGGAAAGAAAAAACAGTTTTTGGTTTAAATCGGCAGATTTTTCCCACCCCTAATCTGCACCACCTGAAAAGAAAATGTTAAAAATCACAATGCAAAATGATGTGTTCTCATACCATGTAAAACGAAATGACCAAGCTTCCAGAAGTTCATGCAATCATAGCACATGCATACTTTAACAATACCTGTGAAGAAATAGAGACAGAAATGCAATGCAAGAAAAAGAGAGAAATTTTTTAAAAAAGGAAAAATTAAATAGAAATTTGTAAAAAAAGGAAGAAGACAGAAAGCTAAGATAGAGCATTCGTGAAATTAAAATGATGAATTTTTTTGCTTTCAGCATGCATGTAAAAAATAAGAAAGAAAGAGAAATGGCATATGATCTTTACTTCTATATTCGCTCTATAATTTAAAATAGGGCTTTGTACACTATGGGCTCTGATTCCAAGTGAAACACATTGATGCATTTCAGAGTTGTAAATACACTGACAAAGGGTACTTTTATTAGATTCTTAAATACTCATAAATAAAAATAGAGAAATCCATACAGAAACAAAACATCCAATTAAAATTTATCAGACAAGTGAATTTAAAGTTTTTTTCTCCATTTATCAATAATCTTTGACAATTCATATCACTGTTATACTCCTTCACTTTTTTGCTTTCCCTTGCAATTTTGATTTGAAATACTACTGTAATATATATTTAGGCAGCTGTATTATTTTATTAATTATCATCAATTAAAGCTCCTTTACTCCCACACACATGCACTCTAGGATCGTGAAAGATCATTGGTCAGAATGGGGGCTGCTAAATTAAATATTTTTTGCAGCCGCTATTGGCGAGAGTGAAAGAAGTCCTAAAATAAGCCAGATAATACAGCAAAGATAATCTGAACTGCAAAGATATTCTTTCATTCTTTAATTCAATATCGCTTAATTACAAATGTATAGGATTATACAAAGCTCATCCAGAAAGTAAGTACCGTTTGGGTATTAAAAAAGATTAGCAATTTGTTTCCATTTGTATTTTATTACAGAAAAATTTACACACCTTAAACTACTTTTCAACATATTCACATGCGAATTGAGGCATGTGTCATATCTTAGTACTAATTGCAACATACCCGCTTCGTAAAATTTGGCTGTCTGCGACCTGAACCAGTTCTGGACGTTTACTTTGATCTCATTATCAGTTGCAAATTGCTGGCCAACAAGAAATTTCTTGAGATAAGAAAACAAATGGAAGTCGGATGGAGCTAGATCCGGACTGACTTTCATTTATCTGACGATAAATTTCACAAGGTCAAACATTTCTCACATTCAAAAACTTCATAATGGCTCTTATTTCACAGTTGGCAGGCCGATCGATTGTTTTAAACATGATTACTGACAAACAATGAATTCAAACATTAACATAAACAAACGAAATGGCTAGGCTAATTTGTTCTCAAGTTGAAGGACGTAGCCACGCATGCGAGACCGGGAGATATGCACAAACAGTACTTACTTTCTGGATGAGCTTAGTATGTTTTACTAAGCATTTAAGAAATTTTTAAAACTTTTCCTGAACTCATTCATTTACAAATTTAATAACTGGCACTGGAGTTCAATTATCCCTTTAAGTTTGAAACAAAAGTTTCAAAACGCCCTACATGTATTATTACAACCATTATTTTAAAGGATTTTATTGAAAGTTATTTAATTAAAAATCTTGATTCCTGATGTTACAAAAAATCCTCAAAAAGATTAGAGTAGTGGAAAACAATGCACAGTGCACAAGAGGAATTCTTTTAAATCATACAAAGAAAGAACAGTTACCCAGTTAATATAAATCAGCAACATTTGTGGATGGCACTTTAAATGCACTATAATAATATTATAAAAATATAAATAATAATAATATAAATATTACAAGATAAATATAATTGTAGAATACATACACTGATTCAAACTGAGACGAAAGCTGGGAGTTTAACTGCTGCATTTTTTGCCTTTCATCTTCTAGAAATTCAATAGTTCTTTGCTGCATACTATTTTGTTCATTTAATGATGAAAGCTTTGAATTGCTTTCCTAAAATACATCAGAAAAATAAATTGAAGAAATTTAAAAGAAGCTTATATTGCAACATTTAGCTACATTTACTCTAAAAATACATTTTGAATTAAAATTAATTTCAAGAGCAAATAATTGTGATCTTTTTTCTATTTTTTTTAATTAATAAAAGACCAAAAAGAGAACTCTATAACAAATAATTAACTGGATTAATTACCATGAAACAAAACATCAAAGTTTTCCTTATGAGAAATTTTAATTCATATACTTAACAGTTTATTGTTACCATTTAATGTTTGAAGATGGCATGTTCAACAAATACGCAGTCACAATCAGATCAAGTTAATGAATGAAGAACAATTAAATGAATTTTAAAAAATGTTTCTAAATTAAAAAATGAACAATATGCAACAAAATCAAATTTAATTACAAACTTTATTTTGTATCATAGCAAGTTAATTTTGTACCACATTTTATATTATCATGCTTTAATTAACATTGAGGATCAAACTATAAAGATCAGGCAAAGACAGGCTTGTGAGTAAAACATTCAAAATGAAATGGCAATGGAATTACAAAAAAATGGAGAGCTTTTGTAAACTATTTTGGAAATTTATTTCCTATTTCTAGGAAATTTCCTCTATATTATTTGTTTTCTGAAATTGAATGAACTTCTGTAATTCCATTAAAATTCTGATAAAATGTGTGTTGTGTTCAATACCTATAAATTTATAACATTCTAATAAGATAAAAACTATAATTTAAGCAACCTTATTCTCTTGGCTAATAACAGAAATAAAGAATAGAAAATGTAACCATTCATGTTTTGGGTATTAAAAAAATATTTAATGTCTTTAAAACTACACATAAATTAACAGAATCTGCTACTAACTAAAAAATATTGGCTACTTACCTCCAACTGTTTGTGATATTTTTGAAGCACCTTTCTCACACCATTTACTACAGTTGGTAACATATTAGTATTTAAAATATTTTGCTGTCCTTCCAGTTCAGAGGAACTAGGGAACCTGAAGATGAGAAAATGAAAAACTAATTTAATAATACAAATGAAAAATCCTACAAATACAGCGTATATTTTAATAAATATTTTTATAGAGATAATGATAGAAAGATATTTTTATTTGATAGTAAAAAAAAAAATTCTTCAAAATTTCTAAAAGTAAAATAAAAAAAAGTGTGACTCACGGAAAAATTGTAAAAAGGGAAGAAATCTCTGAACTTCCATCATCCAATAAAATTTGAGATATATCTTCTATGGTTCTAGAATATTGGCGAAGAAGATTTTCCTGCTGAGAGTCTTTAAGAGACGGCTCTGTTTTCTTTACAGTTTGAGCCACTGAGTCATTCTGCAAAAAAGTTTTCACACATCATTACCATGAAATATTACCAAGTGATAAAATTGCAAAATGGGCTATCAATAAACAGGATGCTTCATTAACACAGTGTGAGAATTCAGAATTTCAGATAAATTCTCAGAAAAAAATTCTGCAGACATGACACAGGCTTGGAACAAAAAAAGCTGAACTTCATAAATAATTTATACAAAAAGTGATTGAGATACAAAAAGTATTGTAGAATTATTATAAGTATAGAAGAAAATTAATGGATTAAAAATGAAATACATAGAAAGTTTTGTTAAAATAAAAACTATGATAAAAATTATCTCGCTACAAATGGTGCTAAACGGCTTTCGGCAGAATTACGCAATATCCTACGAATTCGAAACTCTTTCGCCTTACAGATATATGCAAAATTTACACATGCTGAGCAGTTTTTGTTTGCATGAGCACCCCCGGCCCGCGGACACACATACACATCGCATTAAAAAAAATTTTAATGCAGATTTGCATCGATCCCAAATTTGATTAAATTTGATGCTGAAAAAGCGGAAATCCGCGTTTCCGCGGAAATGTGACATGTCTGATTCTGATAAAAGCACCTGTGTGGGGTCCAAGACCCCCCCACACACCTGAGCAATGCAGCTTCCCAGTGAAATACAGGTTTGTACAAATGGACGGCGCCAACGAGATGATGAAAACCCAAAACCAAACTATAGAAACAGTCGACTTTTCACGCCCTAGGTTTGAAGATGAAAAATCAGCATGTTGACAGTATAGGAACAGCTGATCCAGAAAGGGGCAGATCATAGACTTTAGGTCTCCACAGGAGAGAGCAAATAACAAGCCTCAGAGGGACCTCCTACCTTTCTCAGCCTATCAACGAAAAATCCGGGGGAACGTAACAAGAAGAGAAAAACCCCATCTCTGAAAGCAAGGAAAAGAAAAATTGGAGAGGAACTGACTTTCGGATTTTGATCTGAGAGCAGAGGCAATATTTTTTGGAGTGAGATTGTGAATCTCACCTCTTAGAACATTAGCTCTGTTCTGTGAAGTCATGATAGCAAAATCACGCAAGGTTTTGAGAAGTACCGTTATACTTCTAGGGAAAATATTTCTCTGAATAGAGCCTAGCTCTCCTGAAGAAAACGAATTTAATTTCACTAAAGCGATCGTAGATCGGATAATTATTATGATACTGAAGTCGTGCTATTCTGAAATCCAGAGACTTATATTGAACTGTCGTTTTCCTATTATTGCGTCATTCTCAAGGTGGAACTGATTCCTGTCTACAGTGGGTTAAATCAAGTCTCATACCGTCCTAGAACCAGAGTTTCCGAAGACTGGTAGAACTTTCTAATCCCTATTAATCGAGATTTAGTTAATTATTTATATTATAATAATCAAGAAAAAATGTACAATTCATCTCTTGTAAATATTTCTTATTTTTATTAAATTCCTGAGATTTCATATTAGTATTGTTGTCTGTCTTTGCTACCATTTGTTCGGCGCCGTCGAACATGTCACAACAGCAGAATCTTCACTTTGAGAGTACATAAAAATAAGCAAGAATAATATCTCTATACATCAGTGTTTTAGAGAAAAATGCAAATGAAAAGATAAGACATCACATTCTAAACACCAAAAATAAGCTTCAATGGAATCATGCAAAATTGCAATCTGGTTATAAACCTGCCATGATTGCCAGATATCATTCCTGTGGATTTTCTCCTAGGGGACATATGATAGAAATGGTATATATATTTCCAGTTATTACAGATAGAGAATTAGCAAGTTGCCTGCATTGGTACCCCCTTTTTTGTAATGTTTTTAGTACATGCTAGATTATATGCAGTCTGTCATCAAAGGCTGCCTGCATGCATACCTCAATATGAGCAGTGGTTACTTCCAGCTCTTCTTTGTAAACACCCTACCAATGAGATGATACTGCTTCTAATAAAGCATATTTTCCAGGTGTGACATCATACTTTTTAATTCCCATTTTTCTCTAAAAGTGCATGTCAAAGACATATGATCAGGGTTGCAGAGATTTAAATCAGTTGATTAAAATCGCTGATTTAAATCAACTGTTTTTTTTTTATATCACCGATTTAAATCACTTTATTTTAAATATCAAGTTAATCTGCTTTAATGAAATAAAATTGTTCATGTATCTTTAAATAGTGAATTTAAAATATTTTTAAATGTATAGTTAAGGAAAGAATATATAGAACATAAAAAAAATATTTCATTGAATTGATGTAACTAGAGTACTTGCCTATCTTTATTTTTGAGAACACAAGTAAATTAGATTTTAAATAAATCTCTAATGAGCAGCACAATAAAATGCAAAGTATGAGATGCTCCTTTTTTATAAAATAAATATTGTGAAAGGATCATGTTCACTGAGAAAGGACATAGTAAAATGCAGTGAGTTTCGTTTTAATATTGGAGAAAACTAAATAGTGTTGGGACAACAAAGTTTTTATATTGCAATAATGTTCAAATGTAAGATAGTTAAGTAATATAATAAATATTCCAAAAGAAATGCAAACATCTACATAGTGCAATTTAAACTATGATCTATACTTATAAAAGGCAATGCTTGTGTGTGTGCGCACAAATATTTTTTAAATAGTTGTTACATATTTGAATTGAATTTTTTCAATTTATGTTTTTTTCAAAAGAAAGTACAGCTTAATGTCTGGATGTTGTTATATTTATATAATTCTATGACTGTAGGGCTCATTGTCTAATATACAAATGTTAAATATATATATAGTTTTAAAAAAATTTGATTTAAATCAAATAAATAGATTTAAAAAAAAAATCGACAACCCTGTATATAATTCTTTAACTAGTTTTTAGTTACTGCAAGCGAGGATTCTCAAACAGTTTATGTGATCTTAACTGAAAATTCTGTATACATCATTGTCAATGAATGAAATTCATACAATCTATAGAATACCTACATAAAGCAAAAAATACACATTTCATCTCAATATTTCACATGAAATTCAAGTGCATTCACAAAATTGGATATTTGTAGATTTTAATATTTGTAAGTACAAATTGTTCAGAAAATCATATTGAATTTAGACATTTCAATAATATTCTAACCTGCATAATCGTTTTAATAGCTGAACTATTTTCATTTATCATGGTTTATTATATCATCTTATTATTCATTTTTCAACTTTGGAGTTGTTTCAAAACCTTTTGAATGAAAATGGGATCTTCAAATTCTTTTCACTTGCAAAATTGAAACAAGAGAGATGCGGAAAAAAAAAAAAAAAATTTCAAAAGCTTTTGAGTGGAATTCTTAAATCACATAGATTAATACATATCTAAATTCTCTAAGGATACTAAGTCAAATATATGTGCACATGAAATTGCTGCTAACTGCATAATAAAAGAAATTATTGCTCTATGAACATCACAGTATGTAATGTATTCATTTCAGATGTATTAAAATAAACATTTACATTAAATAAAGGAAAATAATTTAGACAACATAGTTTTCAAGCAAAAAAAAAAAAAATCCTATAAAATTATATACACTTACAATTTTTTCAATTATGTTACAAAGAACAGAATTTGCCTTTTCTTTTTCTTCCAAAAGTTTCTGAAATTCTTCATGTTTGTCAAGCAATTCTGATATTCTGAAAAAGAAATTTATTTAGGCAATAGAACCTTACAATGGCCAATAGCAATTTAGAATTAATAGAAAATAAACATGACTTTCTAGATGCTCATAAAGTGAAATTTTAAAGAAAAGTAATTACAGCACAAAGACAAATTGACTAAACATAACACGATAATAATATCAAACAAATATTATTATTAATTTGTGCTTATAGTTTAAAATAGCAATTGAATTCTAATTTAAAATTTTAAAGCATGGATTGGAGAAATTAATTTTTAACTTATTTCAGAAAAGGGGGAATGTATATTTTTAAAAAAAAAATTCTAATTTAAAATAAATGGATTTCAAAGATTTCATTAAGAAAAAAAGCACCTTGAATAAAAATTGTAGGCATAAGATTCTAATCTAAAAAGTTAGAAATAAATTTAAGAAATCTAACATTCAGATATGAAAATCAACATAAAATTGTAAGTGTTGCATTATTTATATTTCTCAATATTTCTTGAAAATAAAGTGCTTACAATACAAATTCTTAACCAAATATTTTGCAGGTAAATAAAACACACCGTGACAGTTAATTCACATGCATAAGTTAATTTTCAATGAATTACAGATTTCATGCAAGCTTAAAATAATATCTTCTTAATTTTATTACCTTTGGTGAAGTCTTGGAACTTCATTTTGAGTCTTTTCATAATCATCAGCTTTTAGAGCAGCATCAACTTCAGAATCTGCAGTTACCTTCAAAAGAAACAAAAGAATTATTGACATAAAATCAATATTTTTCATACCACATTACTATTCTTAATAATTCTCAGCAAAGCAGAACTTCATCACAACATTTGAAAAAATTTACATTTCAAAATTTTAACCACTAAGCGTAATAAAATGCAAGTAATTATAAGACAAAAAATATTTAAAGAAAAAATGTTACCCTTTGGCTTCTATTTACAGCAGCAACTTGTAAATCTGCAACATTCTGAATAGTACGACAAATGCAGCCTTTGAACGATGTTAGTTCTCTCTCAGTGTGACTTCTCAAATTTCTAAAATCATGCTTGAAATCAAGTACTTGGCGTAACAGGGATAAAAGGATATTGCTTTCTTTGGTGTAATATAAACTAAAATACTGAAATAATAAAATACAGGCAAAGGAGGATAAAATAAGTGCATATTAAAATAATATCAAGATCAATTTACTCAAATATTTTTAGCTTGCATCATAATTAATATTTATAAACATGATTATTTAACATGTTCACTAATTATTTCTGTTCTAATATTGATCCCTAGTTTCAATTAGAGAGACTGTAGATTTGTAAGTATATGATCTTTAAAAATGTAGGAAGCTGATTAAAATAAAATAAAAAGTATGGCTTTATCCACAAAACCAAATACCAACAACAACGTAACAAATATTTTACAAAGACCAAAAAAGCCCATGAGATAACTAGAAGTAAATAAAAAGTAAAAGATACAATAACAAAAGGGGAGAATAAATCTAGAGTATCAGGAATACAGTAGGAATCCTTCAGTACTACCTAAATGGTAACTGATACTGTAGATTTCTGTTTGCCATCTTTGGTGGTGAATTGTACATTTCTGGTTGCGATCAAATTCCCAATCAGTTGAATGGAACTTCCAAAAACTCAGTTTTGTAATTTTATAGTGTTTATTTACCTCTTCATGTAGTTTATTCTTGTATTTTTATGCATATGCTAAATCCCTATACTAATATGCAGATGGCAACATATGTCTCATTCTTCTACAGCTAATTATGTAGAATTATTAAAGAATTTATTAGAGTTTTTTTTTCTGAAGTTTTAAGTATTTATTAAAGTGTTTTTTTTTAAAACAACGGTTGATAAGATTTTAAGTTTGCTCTTCATCTTGCATTCTGAGAGTATGTGAGGGTCATGAACTTAAATTTCATTTGTTAATTTTTATTCAGATGAATCACGGTGCAATTCTTCAGCCTTAACTGTTGGAATCTTTCCTGTTGATTAATGATATTTGTTGGCTTTGTGTGTGCCTTACATAGAAAAGGACAATAAAAATCATTAATGAACATGCCAAACAGTATATGGAAATAGGTTTCATCAGTAATAAACCAACAAGAATCTGGTAGCTCCATAGCTGTACACTATAAGTAGAAGGTTTGGATGTTTAGATATATAAGGTCTGGTGCAAATTCAGTAAGAAATTCTCAAGCATCTTTACATCAGTTAACTGCTAGAAATAACTGGAAGATCCAGATTTCTGCTCCAAATTTAATGAGAAATGTTTAGCTGTTTGGCAACAAGTTTCAACCTTAATGTCTTCAATATTAACTTAAGAATATTTAATATTAAAGACATTAAGGGCTGTTTGTGTTGCATCATAGCCCCTTAACCAGAACTGGAAATAAATTATTACAGTTGAAGGCCAGGAGAAATAAGAATGGAAGAGAGCAAAGTT
>BGPR01001933.1:67582-81315 GCA_013235015.1 Araneus ventricosus | reverse complement strand
CAGTTGAAGGCCAGGAGAAATAAGAATGGAAGAGAGCAAAGTTGCACGGTTTGTGCTGCATCATAGCCCTAAAAGTTTCTAGTCCACATATGAGAGAGATGTAGTTCTTTTCTGTGTTTTTACACTGATGCAAACATTAACAGAAGTGAAAAAGCAAAATGCTCTCTGTGGTTTTCATGAAATTCATTACACTGTGCAAGTGCAACAAAATTTTACTCAAGAATACTGAAAAGAGAGTCTACTTGCAGTATGCTTGGTTTGTTTGAAATCAAGATGCTCACAAACATATGGCAAAAACTGGCTAATCAACGACAGTTGTGAAAGAAGTAGAGTTTGTGTGTTTCACTATTTTGTAATCATGTGTACTCTCACATTTGGCTGTATAACAATGCATAATAAACCATTCTTTTTGCCCAACAAATTTGTGCCCATCTACTATACAACAAATGTGCACCAAATGAGCATACAGTTGCTATAGTTGGCGCAAATAAACACATTTTGGCAGTTTTTGCAATAACCAAAAAATTTAACTTATGCACCAGTATTTATGCTTGACAATAACTGCTGTCCAGCTACTGGGCAATTGCATACATAGGTCAGTATTATGATAAAAATGTAAATAAATAGAAGCTCCACACAAGGCGGGGGAATTTCTGGATATAATCTCTCTAAAATCGCAAAAGGCATTGATGCATGTCATGAAGAGATTTAATATTTCAGTTGTAAGCTTAAAAATTTACCTGTTCTTCTTCCTGCCATTCTGATTCTTTGGCTAATAGCTGAGAACGGGCTTGCTGCCACTCTTTAGTGAGGCGCTGAACATCTGAAGTAAGAGTTTGATTCACGTCTGTTGCTATTTCTAGCTGCTCATGAAGAAGTGTATTGATTTGTTGTAGTCCTTGGCACCTATAAATATGAAGAGAATATAAGATCTCATATAACTATTCCCTATAATGCTGCTACTACACATGCCTTCAGCAAAACTGCTGATTTCTCTAATGATAAAGTACAAAAATGCAAGTTATATATGTTTATTTAATTTCATGCCACATTTAACATTAGGGAGAATATCTTAAAATCTTCTTTTAAAATAGAGATTCTGGCACAGAAACAGAAAGCTTTCACCCCCTTTTTAAATTACTGGAAGATAAGAACTGAAGTTCCTTCTGATCACCTCTTGAGGTTACTCATCATCTCTCTTTAGCAACAAAAATCTGATTATAACAAATGGAGTGATACAATGAGAAAAGAGAATAAAACTATCAATGGTATGATTAGAGGATGCATTGACAAATTCAGTGTGGGGAGAGATATTTTAACTCCTTCACTTGCAAAGAGGCAAGGTCTCAGTTTCAGGGACAGAAATTCTACGTTCCACCCTATTTGAATCCACTGAAAAAATGCCCTCTAAAAGGACCTGGTTCACATTAATCTATCAGTGTCAAATGTGTTCTTCCTGGTGTGGTGCAGAACACCCACTCCACCCCGGCATACCCAATCGGGTGCAAGACCCGGTGACAGGATGGAGGGAGCTGGTGCAGTATGAAAATTTGGAGAGGGAGGTACCAGCTCAGTTGCCATCTTCTTCATCTGACCACAGTTCACAATTTTGAGGTCTGCCCTAAAATAGCTCAAGCTGTTTCAAAAAGGGACATATATACAACTAACTAAACTACGATGAAGAGTCTGATCTCCTGTATTTTTATATTGAGAACTGTAATGAAGCCATTAGCACCAATTAATTTAAAATAATGACATTAACACTTTGAAACATTTCAGCTGTCACTGAGGATCTTACATAAATTAAAATAATTTTCCTAATAAAATAGCATGTATCTTCTAATTAGGAGGTCAAAGTAATAAGTACCAAGGAGTTAATGATTTAGTGGAATAGCATCTGTACCCTACTTGTATGGAAAATATTATAATATATATTTTTTTATTTTTATTTTTCACCAATGCCATTCTATAATACAGTGCACTCCCGATTATCCGGATTAATCACCAGGAGCAGTTGCACGGACAATAGGAAAACACAAATAATCCGAAAACTCCTTTTTATTAAAGAAAAAATCAACATCAGTACAAAAATATAAAAATTACTTACATCTGCGTGCTGTAACATCAAACTAGAAATTTTCCTTTTAACATTTCCTGCTTAAAAAAAATCTATAATGCATCTTTGCTTCTGCTGTTTGTTCATCTCTTGTCATATATCGACACATATTTTACGAATCACAGTAATGTCACCGTAATCAAATCCCCTTTGTCCCATATAATCTAACAAAGTTTCCACAGATTGTAGAGCAGCAGAATGAGAAATTGTATTTCCTCATTTAGTACATCTTCTGCATCAATATACGAGCTGATTCTTCACTATCAAGTTTTTGAAGGATTTCTAATTTTTGTTTAACATTTAAAATGTTTCATTTTCGTTTCCCACCACTCATTTTTACCAGTAAAAAATTCCACACTACTAACTGACGACAAACAAGACGTAAAAACTAAAGGAACATGTGCGAAAGTGAAAGAGGACGAAGAATTTAAAGAATGATGTGTCAGGGAGAAGAGTGTTCGTACGAGAATGAGCTAGCAGGAAGTGGATGATTCATTTCTCGGAAAATTAGGAGTTGAAAAAGTAGAGATTGCACGTGAAGGAACAAAGAAAAAATCTATTCTTTAGCCTCCGCCATCACAGCTCACTAGTTTCAAGGAATGAATCTCTTGATGGAACATCAACATCGATTTTACATGCATGATAAGCATGAAAATGTTTCCCTTTAAATTTTTTTGTGAGTCCGGAATGAGCACGGATAATCGAGAGTATACTGTAATTCTTTCCGTAACTGCAAAGTGTAGTGACAATTTTGATCTAGGCACTTTGTATTAATTTATTGAAAGGGAGGGATTTTTACCTGTTCTTTTCCTGCTCCAATTGTAACAAAGCTGTTTCCAGGTCCATTGCCAGAACATTTTGTGAATTGTTTTCATCAGTTTCCTGAATGAAAAATAAATAAATAACATTGCAGGATGTTGAAAAAAAACCTCTGTAAATGCCTAAACATAATGACAAGCATAGCAAATATTTTATTATACAGCATGCACAGGGATAGATATTTTCTGCACAAATTTAATAAATAATATGAATTAAATTAGAAATCAAAACTAAAGTCAGTAATAACTTGACAATACAGGAAAGGCTACTAAGTGCATAGTTATGCAAAGGTAAACAGTCCTGAATATGATTCTAAGGTACTTACGTATTAACGCCACCGAGGCTACAGATTGGCGGTAATGCGCCAATAAAGAGCAATCTTGTTTACAAAAACGCCAAATTGACGTTAATACGTAAGTACAAAAACCGCCAAATTTGGCGGCACTTAAAAACCGCCAAATCTGTAGCCTCGGTGGCGTTAATACGTAAGTACCGATTCTAATGTATCAGTGGCATAGCGATGAGGGAGGAGGTATATATGCCGCTGGTGCCTGTTTTAAGGGATGCCATGAAGATAGAATATCTGTATTTATTTCACTTTTGAAAACCAAACCTGAGAAAGATGGGCAGAAAATAATACTTTCCCCAAGCACCACTTAACACTGCTAAGCCACTGTAATATATTTAAAAATATTTCATATATTTGAACAAAATTTAGTTTTAAACACTAGTAGCTGATATTCTATGTAGAAAAAACTCTGTATTTAATTTTTTTCTTTTAATTTTATAAAGCACTTTGTGTACTCCTGAGATATATAGAAACATGTCTTATAGATACCACCAGTGGCATAATCATTTGAAGTTTCCCATATACTGTCAACTTGAGTTGCCACTGACTGTATGGAAAAAAAAAAACTGAATTATGGGAAAATAAAATAGTTTATAATGTAAAAATTGTATACATACAGGAATACTGTTTTCATGTGCTGAATGCTCAGCCAAAGCTGCTTCTAACTTAGCACAACGAATGCGATATTCTTCAACCTAAAAAAAGAAAATGGACCCCCTTTCAGTTTCATTCACATAACTTAAATATAAGCCAATCAAATGCACAAATATTAAAGATTCAATTCAGTAAATATTATGTAAACTAAAAAAAGACATGATGAGGCTAAAAATTTTACATGTATGGGTAAATTAACAATAATAATAATAATAATAATAAAAAGAGAGGGAGAAAAAAGGATGAAAAAGAATATACAGAATGTACTAAAAATTTATTGTGCAATGCATTCAAATTTGTAAATTATTGAGCTTATACAATAAATTCTCACTAAATGGTACTGATGAGCAAAATAATATTTGAATTGATGTGAATTAAAAAAAAAAAACATTAAAAGACCGATTTTGGCATTTAATCTTTGGAGGGGCTTAGAGGATTTATTTTTCTTTGTGAAAACTATGCAATTAGTGTATAAATCCACCTGAAACAAATAGAACTAAATCTGCCATTTTCCGTCTTTATTAGATATTAGAAAAAGTATATTTACTAATAGATCATCAAAAGACCACCACCTGGTTAAGAAAAAACTCTTAAAGAGGTAATTTCGAAAGGAAACCACCAACCAACATCAAAATAAATGATTTAGCAAAATTAAAATTTCAACATGACATATATAATTAATTATTTAGTAAAATATTAATTAAACTCTTTCTATCCCATTTTTATTAACATAAATTATACATTAGACTTATCACATTATATAAAGTTATACAGAATGTTGCCGAATTCGACTGACAAATTCAGAGAAGTGATAGTAGGAATCAAGAGGATGAAAAATTACCATAGAACATAGGGTCGCAACGACGTTTAGTCGGTGAAAATCGTCAAAATACAGCGTGTCCGAGAATTGTTGGACACTGTTCAAAAATTAATAATAATAAAAAAACTACTAATGTTTCAAAAGCGAATTTTTTTTTAAAAGCGCATTTGTAAAAGCATACCGATCAGCAGAAGCCAATCTGTGTTTTCTGGTGCCTTTTTTTTTTTCTTTTTATTGAATATCTCGAAAACTCTTCAGTTTTCACACTACATGTGAATTAACACAAATTAAAGAGAGTAAATTCCCTACAATTTCATGCTTTTATTTTTCTTCCAGTTTTAATATTTTTGCGGATAATGGCTCTAAACTAATTTTTGATTTTCAGTAATTTACGACCCCCTGGAACACCAAAACGGCGTGTAACCTATCTGGAAAAAAAAAAAAAATGTTTACAAATGCCCTTTTATTTAAAAAAAAAAAATCGTTGATGAAACATCAGTTTTTTTTATTAATTTTTGAACAGTGTCCAACAATTCTCGGACACCTTGTATTTTTGCAATTTTCACCGACTAACAGTCGTTTGCGACCCTATGTTCTAGGGTAATTTTTCATCCTCTTGATGCCTACTATCACCCCTCTGAATTTGTCGGTCGAATTCGGCAACATCCTATATATCACATTTCTTACTTTTATTCATTACTTTGGTTAAAAAATGCTATAATTTTATAATGTAATAATGTATAATATTATATATTTTTCATGTGGCATATAAAGCAGATAATGAATAAAATTTACTTATTTTTCAGAAAAATAAAAATTTTAAAACTATTTTTTTTAATTTTTAAGTTAAATCTCAATTTATATAATAATTGTTCATTCATGCATTGCTTATGAGAATACAAAATACAATTACTGCAATTCAAATAAAATTTTACTTATCCAAATAACAAACCAAAATTTTGTAATAAAAATGCAACATACAACTGAAATTTTACTCATCCAAAGAAAAAGACATAATTATTGATAAAAACGCAGCATAAGTTTAAATTTTTAAATGCATCATTAAAATTTTTGCAACTGAAAATTAATTTCAGTTTTTACAAGCACACATCAGTTTATAAAGTACTTATAAAAGAAAGTATTCAAAATAGTACTGTCAACAACAAACTATTTTACTCATTTTTAACAGAAATAAGTCAACTTCTTTTAAAAACATTTTTCATATTACACAAAATCGATCAATGAATCAAATTTCTTTTTATTGCTTGGCAAACATAAAAGTTCATTAAATTCAAACAAATCAAAGAGATTGACAGTTCACAAAATCGCTTAATATTGTAAACAAACGTCAAAAACATTATATCTCAGAACCACAATCACCTGTTGTTGCCGCCTCGTAAATTCCCATTCCCAGAGTTTTACCCGATCTCTGACGCACAATCCACAGAACTCCATGCAGCAAAACCTACATACACCGCCAGCATGGGGCGTACGATCTGAGACTGAGATAAAAACATCAAACCGCCCTACTAACCATGCCTTTTCCCCATTGAACGACGAGCTTTGAGTTGCCATGGGAACCCATCCACACCCGGAACAAACGATTCGCACCTTTCGCCCATTTTACTATCGTGTTCGAAATGCGGGTATAATGTCGTACAGGTTTAGTTCGCGTGTAAACAGATTTTTTATTTAAGTGAAAGACAGAAATAGCGATAATTTATATTCATTAAGTGTAACACATAAAACCACTTCAAATCCATTATGATTAGTTCTAAATTGATAAGCGGAATGTTTATTTTATGTGAACCCGAATTATCGTTTTTATAAGACCAAAGAGCTTCAGTAAATGCAATGTGGTATCCTCGCGCCAAAAATTTTCGGATTGCAAAATTTCAAACTTAATCTTTGGAGATTTGATTTAAAATGTAACGACTGTTTATTTATGAAAGCTGTGTTAATTTTTAAACATTTGAATTGAATTCTAATTATGATATGCGACACTTTCCGCTTTCTCACATAGTACCAGTTATTGCTATCTTACAAGGGCTACACCAAGTACATGGATCACCGATTTTTTTCCAAATTCTGTACATTTGTAGCAGTGCCTTAGGACAATACAACATGCAGGCTACAAGTTCTACAACTCAGCAATTTTTGAGAAAATCGATCGAAAACTTTAGCGGACAGAATATCAAACAGTTCGCTGCGAGATGACGGTGGTCTTTGTCGTTAGCTTCAGAGCTCCGTAATCGCTGTATCGCCGGATTGAGTCCCACACTGAACGTTTTTTTAATATAATTTAAATATTTTATAACAAATAATAACGTTTATACGCATGGATATTTATTGAACTTTCAACAGCGTTTAGTAATTCTATTTTTTTCGTAAAATAAAAATTTACTAGAGGTCGCCCAGCGGTCGAAATTCGACCGTAATTCATTAAATTTTTAAGTTTGAACGTTATTGAGGTTCTTTTGTCAAAGAGTATACTTCTATAATCATTGCATATAATTTTTTTGAATTTTGTTCTATTACGTCAGCTAGCGTGTACAAATACGTCATTATGCATTAATTTTCGAATTATTTGAAAAATACGAACGATAGGAAAAATGAGATATAGCTTGCCTAAGTAATATTTAAAAAACAATAACGCGTTTTTTGACATTTCCTTGGGTTTTTTTTATTGCTATACTGGCCAGGTTTCGCCAAGGCTACACAGTTAATTTGCCTATCTTTTTCAAATGAAATAAAATTTAGATAAAAAAAATAATACAAAAAATGAAATAAAGAATACGTACTTCGTATTTTTTTATATATTTTTTATTGAAACAAAAAAAAAAACCGCGCGGTTAAAAAAATAAATGTTGTCCGATTGTTGACCACAGACTTTTATGTGTTTGGCATTCAATATGAACGCAAACAATGAATGTTTTATTTTATTTAATTTAATGTATTAGTAATACATACTATATAAATAAATAAATTCCTTAGAGACAAACTCTATTCTGTGCGACTGTTTGACCACAGACTAATATGTGTTTGATATTGACAGATTTAAATCATCCGCATTTTGTATTTCACTTCGAAGAGTTTTTCTTTTTTTTATAAATAATCTAAATAAACTCCATCCTGAAGTGGATTACACTGCGGGGGAGATTAAATCAATTACAAATCATCCACTCCGTATTCACTCCGCTAATTTTTTACAATATATGAACGTAAACAATGAATGTTTTATTTTATTAAATTTAATGTATTTGTAACACATATTATACGTAAATTTTATCGTTCTGCACTCCTTCTCCATATGAACTTTAACTATCCAAATCTCACTCCTCTGTGCGCGCAATGTGCTCAAAAAGGGGTACAAAGTTTTTTCTTCACATATTAATATATAGATTTTTTATTATAACTTTATTCATCACATTATATGAATCGTAATTAATATCAGCCAATTCGCTTCAGCTGTACTAATGAGATGGAGGCTTATAATGTGATGAATAAAATTACAAAAAAAAAAAAAAAAATTCTTGCAAAAAAAAAAAAAAAAAAAATCAGCAGAATTATTAAATGCCGTTGAAAGTTCAATAAATATCCATGCATATAAACGTAATTATTCGTTATAAAATATTTAAATGATAGGTTGAAACAAAGTTCAGTGTGGGACTTCATCCGGTGATCCAAGCAATTACGAAGCTCTAACGCTAACCACCCGACCACCGCTATCTCGGTTTAAATTTGCAGCGAACTGACTGATATTCTATTCAGCTAATGTTTTCGATCGATGTTCTCGAAAATTACTGAGTTGTAGAACTTGTGGCTTGCATGTTGTGTTGTCCTAAGGCACTACTACAAATGTACAAAATTTGAAAAAAATCGGTGACCACGTACCAGGTGATGCCCTTGTTAGTAGCTAAATTGTATTCAAAACTCTGTTATCCTACTGCTAGCTTAGTTGCTACATTGCATTAAAAAGTAGGTAAAATAATAGTATAGAAAATATTTCAGAAAAACCTTGTGAATGTAAAAAACGTCACAAAAACGAATATCACATGATCGAATATTACGATCACAAACAAAAAATTACATTCGAAATATTTTTGAAACAAAAGTAAAAGTCACCAGAATCGCGCTATTTGAGTGAATTTTCATCACTTTCTTTTAGTATGGAAAAATATTTAAAACATTTGTTTGAAAAATATTTTGAATAAATAAGTTTTATTTACTGTCAATACTAATGATGCAAGATATTTTTCAAACAAGAATCGAATAAATCATGATAGAAATAATTTTCTTATTTTTCTTTTATCAGCGTGAATAAAAACACCTTCATATTTAAAAATAAATTAGTATAGAAACATGTAGAAAAAACTTTCTTTGGGGAAAAAAGTAAGGAAAAAAAAAAAGACTCCGGTATTTTGCTGGTATTTCTGGATGCATATGTACAATTCTGAATTGACTCGAGGAAAAAGAAAGAACTTTTTTACATTTTGACCTCTTGTATCCGCCACTAATATACACATACGAAATGACTTAATGACTACTTTTATAATTCTAAATGTTGAATGTGGCAAAAATTGCGACAACGTACAATTCTTGAATCTTATCGTGAGTTAATTCTGATTTTACTAACGCAAAATATGAAGTAGGTCAGTATTCGACATGGCCTAAACGAATTTAGTTTTAAAAAAAATCGTCTGCCAGTCTGGATCAATATTTTTTTTATAAATAAGACGAAAATATTTGTTATTAATTAATCAATCATAACGTCTAAAAAAACAAAAAGATAGTTGATGCTAAAATTTCTTCAAAAACGAATTATTTCAGATATTAAACTTTACAAAGAACTCTTAAGCTAAAATCAGACTGAAGAATTTTCAACATGATGGAATACTATTCTTATGGATTATTCTTCCTCTCTATACCACTCGTAATTTTCTATCTAGGACGCTTTCAAACAAAATCGAGATTTTCGAGAAATGAATAATGAAGAACATAATAATTTGAAACCAAGGTATTCTTATTCTAAGAAAAATCCAATATCATTCGATTTCGCAGAATACCTTTTCGGAATGCGGGAAAAAACAGAAGATAATTACACAAAATATCCCCAAGTGCGCTAACGAAAAGAACATTTTTTACCACGAGATATCAAATTCCGAATAACCTATTTTCTTCGAAGATCGCAAACGTTAAAAAACCGATGTTCTGTGCATTTTAAATATGTGGTTTACAATAAATTTAAATAAGCGCAATAAAAAACACTTTTTATTGGTGTACTAAACAGCACAGTTTTTTTATTTCAATTATTTTCTGCTTTTTAATCTTTATATAGTTTCTCAAACTCACTCCCACGTGGTACCTCTGGTATGGAATCAAATTTTAATTGAATTAGTCTATTAATTGATATTCAAGTTCTGAAAAATATTAAAATAGCGTATTGCCATCGAGAAAACAGAAGTGTACAAAATTTCAAACCTCCAGCACATAAGGCAGGAGTGATAAACCGATTAAAAATTCCATCTTTATAAATATGAAACAAGTCGAGTTAAATAAAAATGTTTAAAAATGAATTTAATATGCAATAAGCTCAGCTACAATAAGTGTCTACGGAGAAACAACTGATTGGGAGAGCCTGTAATCTTCATTCTTTTGCTATGCTATCAGAAAAGCGACATGGCATCATGATTGTAATGTATACTGTGCCATATTAAAGATAAAATGAAATCAATATTTAAAAGTAAAGATATGAAGTCTTAAATTATAGCTTTTTAAATTAAATAAAAAAAGACTGGTTTGCAATTAAATCAATGTTTATGCCTTCGAGGAAGAGGTGATGGTAGTTGCAGTTACAAATAGAGGCAGGAGTAGGGGAAAGTGGGGATACCTAAGGTTTGGGATACTAAACCAGCGGGAGTGGTCTCCCCTAAACTTTCTCGTATACAAAAAATAAGCTAAAACCCCTAGAGCAGTGGAGATAAAAAATAAGCGAAATTAAGTCAGTTCCCCGCAAACTCGCTCGGATAAAAATTTCGAATCTGCTTATTCCCAGAACACAACAAGTTTGCACAGCACACGTTGAAACGACAAAACGGAAATAAAATAATCCGAGCAGGATCAGAATTCGCCAAAAGAGAGAAAAAAGAACCAAATGGGAAGAAACGAAGCGCTTTCGAAGCTACAATTTCGTAGACCGCTTAGGTCAAAAGCCAACTATACTAACTTGAGTAAAATAAACAAACGCTCGCCAACAGAGTCGCAATATGCAATTTGAACACCTTTTTACTTTCTCGTATACGAAGTATACAAAGAGAAAGTATTGTAATCGTCAAAAAATTCGAACTCGAGATTTTGACGAATCTCCACGTTTTAGACCTCCCTGATTCCGAAAAACACAATTTTGGAATTATGTCTGTCTGTGTGTGTGTCTGTGTGTGTGTCTGTGTGTGTGTCTGTATGTGTGTCTGTGTGTGTGTCTGTGAACACGATAACTCGAAAACTATGAGAGCTACGGGGATGAAATTTGGTATGTGATCTTTAAACATAATTTGTAGGTTTCTATCAAATTTTGGACAAAATCCGTCAACGGGAAGTCTGTCTGTCTGTATGTTCGGGGTCATGTGAACGCTATAACTCAAAAACTTGAAAAGCCAGATGGATAAAATTTTATACACAGTTTTATCGTCATGAATGTAGGTCCGTATAAAATTTTGGGCCAAATCCGTCAAAGGGTTGACTGTCTGTCGGTGTGTATAATCGCATACTTGTTCAGTTTTGAAACTAACTCCCTGCGCATGCCTACTAGTGGCAATGCCTGTGCAAGGAAGGGACGCTCCGAAACTTGGCAGTTTGCCAAAAACAAATTCTGGGGTGATTTTGTAAGAAAGCAAACATTTAGGGAGTCTCGCCAGGTCCTGTTGCGCAAAACAATGAGCAGAGGATTTGAATTTGTTTTGATCCTTCAAACCACGCGTGGTTCCAACTTTGGTTTACTTGCGACGGAAGTTTATTTGACGTCTTTTATTATTCTAGTTTTCTCTACATGTGTTAGGAATAGGGTATCGAGAAAGTTTGGGAGAACATACGCCATGGTTTCTGCAGATTGACGCAAGTTAGGATACTAGTCTATAATTAATATACTAGCAAGCATACAGACTGTTTTCTGTCATTATGCAGAATATACAGAAAGTATTGCTACGTCAAAAAATTGAACTCCAGATTTCGACGGATCTCCACCGGTTTTAGGCCTCCCTGAGTCAAAAACAATTTTGGAATTATTCGTATGCGTCTATATGTTGTCTGTTATGACAGATAACTCGAAACTAACCGAACTACGGGGATGAAATTTGACCAAGTGGATTTTAAGACAGACATTAAATTTGTAGGTTTCTATCAAATTTTGACAAAATCTGTCAACAGGAGTCTAACTCTATTTTATGTCGCAGTCCCATTGCGACGCTATAACTCAAAACTTGAATAGCTAAAGGATAAATTTGGTACACAGTTTTTTATCATTACATGGAAATCATAGGTCCGTATAAAATTTGGGTCCAAATCTCAGTCAAAAGAGGCGTTCAAATTGCATATTCAATTTCTTTTAATCCGATTCTCATGCGCATGCGTATTGGTAGCAATCTGTTATTATAAGAATTTTATTTAACGCATAAATAATGTTTTCAAGCATCAATTGTTAACAATTTTTTTTATTATTTGTAAATCAAACCGATCTCATTAATTCAGCAAATCTTTTATTCACGCGCCTTTACGAATTGTACGTTGTGGTAGTATAATTGTTTTCTGGGAATTCAATTCAAAGCAGAATTTTCGCTTTTAGTATTTATTCATTGCATTGCCTATTTTATCGCGCTTGCTTCAAAGTAATATTTTTTTTAGAGCAGTAGCTAAGATATTTGATTTCAGGTTTGTTTGTTTTTTTGTTTCTCTCGTATGCAGAGTATAAAGAGAAAGATATTTTCCTCTGAATCTCCACGAAGTATCGAGAAAGTTTAGGGAGACCACTCCGCTGTTATTTATCTAAAAGGGTTTAGGAGATATAATTGTACAAGTATGCACTACAGACCGACAGACAGTCAACCTTTGACGATTTGGCCCAAAATTTAATGCGGACCTATTCATGATGAAAAACTGTGTACAAATTTTATCATCTAGCTATTCAGTTTTGAGTTATAGTGTTCGATGACCGGACATACAGACAGACTTCCGTTGACGGATTTTGTCCAATTGATAGAAACCTACAAATTATGTTTAAAGACCACACCAATTTCATCCCCGTACTCTATAGTTTTCGAGTTATCTTGTTACAGACAGACACACAGATATAATTCCAAATTGTGTTTTTCGGACTCAGGGAGGTCTAAAACGTGGAATTCGTCAAAATCTCGAGTCAGTACGAATAATCTTTCTCTTTGTATCTTAGTATGAGAAAAGTAAAAACAGGATACCTAGGTTTGAAAGCCTGTTGGAGCTAAACTATTCGACATAAAGCGTCAAATTTACTAAAATATTCTTTATTTATCAGTCAGTAATCTTATAATATATCTTTCAGGAAAAGGTCATGATTTACTACTTCTACAAATGATTTTTTGCAGAAAAAGTCAAAAGTATCGTTTTACCGGATACATGTTAACTCAATGGGAATGGGAAAACTAGATTTTTGTAATAGCTTTTTATTTTGTGTGACAATTTAAGAAAAACATTTTTTTTAAGATTTAAAAATAGTTTTAATATTGACAATTTAGAAAAGAACGATTTTAAGATTTACAATAATTAAAATTTAAGAATAAAGAATTTTTTAAAGGTTAACAATAATTAACGATAGTTGACAATTTAAATAAAAGAAAATTAGTTTAAGAATAGTAACTCACACATAACGTAGTTGTCTTATCCTCATCCCTGCAGATTTAGTGGACTCATTTATGTATTTATTAGATTTATTATTATTTATTTATTTG
>BGPR01001933.1:25936-67557 GCA_013235015.1 Araneus ventricosus | reverse complement strand
AGGTAGTATAAATTGTTTTCTGGGAATTCAATTCCAAAGCAGAATTTTCGCTTTTAGTATTTATTCATTGCATTGCCTATTTTATCGCGCTTGTTCAAAGTAATATTTTTTGAAACGTGGCAATCAGATATTTGATTTCAGGTTTGTTTGTTTTTGTTTACTTCTCTCGTATGCGAAGTATCAAAGAGAAAGTATTTTCATCACGAATCTCACTAGAAAGTATACGAGAAAGTTTAGGGAGACCACTCCGCTGGTTATTTATCTAGCCAAAGGGTTTAGGAGATATAATTGTTACAAGTATGACTACAGACCGACAGACAGTCAACCTTTGACGGATTTGGCCCAAAATTAATACGGACTCCATTCATGAGATAAAACTGTGTACAAATTTTATTCATCTAGCTATTCAAGTTTTGAGTTATAGTGTTCGCATGACTTCGGACATACAGACAGACTTCTCGTTGACGGATTTTGTCAAATTTGATAGAAACCTACAAATTATGTTTAAAGACCACATACCAAATTTCATCCCCGTAACTCTAATAGTTTTCGAGTTATCGTGTTCACAGATGCACACAGATATAATTCCAAAATTGTGTTTTTCGGACGTGGGAGGTCGTGGAGATTCGTCAAAATCTGAGTCGAATTTGACGATTACAATATTTTCTCTTTGTATACCTGTTACGAAAAAGTAAAAACAGGATACCTAAGGTTTGAAAGCCTGTTGGAGCTAAACTATTCGACATAAAGCTTGTCAAATTACTAAAATATTCTTTATTTATCATATAATCTTATAATATATCTCTTGTGAAAAGAGTATTTCATACCTTTCTACAAATGATTTTTGCGAAAAGATCAAAAGTATCTTTTACCGGAACACAGTTAACTCAATGGGAAATAGGGAAAACTAGATTTTTTGGAAAATACATATTTTTTATTTGTATGTGACAATTTAAGAAAAGACATTTTTTTTAAGATTTAAAAAATAGTTTTAATAGATTGACAATTAAGAAAAAGACGATTTTAAATTTAACAATAATTGACAATTTAAGAATAAAGAATTTTTTTTAAAGTTAACAATAGTTAACGTAGTTGACAATTTAAGAATAAAGAAAATTAGTTTAAGAATAGTAATAACTCACACATAACGTAGTTGTCTTTATCCTCCGCTCCACTGCAGATTTAGTGGACTCATTTATGTGTTATTAGTTTATTATTATTTATTTATTTATGAGACGGCTTTGTAGTATTGTTCTTCATACTCTTCTCTTTTTGACTGTTTTGAGGTTTTCTTTTTCTGTTTTTTGAGTCACCACAAAACAATGTTTTTTCTTTGATAGCATTTTTTTTCTCTTTTCTTTTCTTCTAACTGTTAGAAATGCTTTCCATCAGATCATTTCACACAAAGATCAAATAGGAATGGACCTCACAAACTATCACCAACTATCTCACAACCTAAGAAAATCCTCTTCAGTCGAATCAGGTATTCCTAGTATCATTTCACCCCTATTGCAGAGGTCATAAGAAACGAAATAGAACAGCGCAAATATTGGAGTAAATTCTTATTCTTTGATAGGGTATAAATCCTTAGTAAAACTATAATAAGCTGGACTAAAATGGTTTAAGATGTAATGATTTTGGAAGGATTCTGTGTGGCGGATTGCACGGTATCATCAGAATACAGTATATTCCGGGCGGAGAGAAAGTGAGGTCACGTGAGACCCAGGATCATATTTTCATGCCGCCTCGTTTTCTCTCTACAATCAACAAATATTGTCACTACTTTCCTAACAAATTTACGAAAGGTAAAACATTCTTTTATAATATTATTTAAAATAGATGTTTATTAGACGAACGGATATACAATTAGACTTCTATTTAGAATTTTACTACACATTTTAAAACGAAAAACGTGGGCGCAGTAATTGATAATGATTACAAAATAGTTTTTTCGTCCCTCACTTTATTGCAATGGAAATGATATGAAGTGTTATGTGAGTTTCTCAACGACAGCTTATCTACCATTAAATACCATTCCAGCTCCTTCTTCTTTGTGTATGGGGTTATAAATGCTGGGGCTAAGAATATTTTATACTTTTAGTCCGTTTAAAACGTAGTCTATAAAAATTTTATTTTTTAAATAATTATTTTCTTTTTTAGTCTTCTGTGTGTGAAATTTTGCAATCGATTTTAAACATCTTGATGAGATATGATGAGACATGTGGCAAATTTCGGTTTATTTCAGTTTTCTTCATCACCATAAATAGAAAATTGTTATTTTCCTGAAAAAGTAAGAATATGTGACGCAGAGACCTTTGAGATATAATGAAAAACTACTGCGCATGCGCAAAGATATGGCTAAAACATGGTTCTTCGATGGTCCCATGGGCCATCCATACCAAGAACCAAGTCTGTAATGTTAATAGTTTTCGAGATATAATGAAAACGCATCTGCGCATGCGCAAAGATATGGCTAAATATGTGTTTCGATGATTCATGGGTCATCCATATACCCAAGAACCAAGTCTGTAGTTAATAGTTTTCGAGATATAATGAAAATGTATGCATGATGCGTCGCAAAATATGAAATGACAGACAGACAAGAAAGCGAATTAATATAATGTCATCTAATTCTGAACTATGTTTAAAGTTTCAAGTCTCCAGCTCATCGGAAGTTAGTTTAAAATCGATCGCAAGATTTGTAGCCGAACAGACAGACAGACAAGAAAGGAGTTAATAAAACTGGTAAAAGAAAGAAAAAGAAGCCTGAAAATGATTTTTTCATTGTTAATAAATCAAAACAGAAGCTGCTCAAAAAGAAATACCAACTTCCGTTAAATATATAAAAACAAATGCAACACCGGATGTGAAAACTAATAATAGGGAAAGAAGCAGCGTGAATGAATTCACCATGCTGCCAATAGATGAACGTCAATTCATTCATTTTGACGTTAATTAATATCTTTTTAACTAATTACAATTTCGAATTTAAATAGTCAAAATGAATTCCTTGGATTATTTTCCATCTTTTGGTACTTACGCTAGTTTCGGGATTCAGTGGTTCGTGAGAAGATAGAAGGACATAGATACATATATTTGTTTACTTTCGAATTTTAATAAGATAGATAATTTAAAATCATACGAACATTGGAGAGGTGACGTCATAAAACAAATAAACCTTCACAGACGAAGTGAATTTAACAACAACAAAATGGAAACTATGACCATTCTTTTTTCTTCCCTAGGGGTGGAGAATAATTCACTATTTGTCCACTAGAAAGAATTAATAACGCCAAAATCAAAGTAACCCGTTTTACTCCAATCTCCCCTACTAGAGGCGGAAATTGGCCTTCATCCAGAAACAGTTTTCGTAATTTTCTTAGTGGGATTCATTATAGGTCTTCTGGTCTTTAAGAAAATGCAGGGTATCCAAGCGAAAGGTATACAAAATGAATAGTTTATTCACGACTTGTTCAAATAAGTTCAATGTTAGCAATTTTGATGTTCTGCAAAACATTCAGCTAGAAAAAAACACAGTTTGCTAAAGCTCCAAACAAAAAAATCTCTAGATCGAAATATCGTAGCATAATGTTTACATTATCATGTTAAAAAGCATTATCTATCCTATTAAAATTCGAAGGTAAACAAACATATGCATCTATGTCCTTCTATCTTCTCACGAACCACTGAATCCTGAAACTAGCCGTAAGTACCAAAAGATGGAAAAATAATCCAAGAATCCATTTCCTCATCATTTCGACTATTTAAATTCCGAAATTGTAATTAGTTAAAAAGATATTAATTAAAAACGTCAAAATGAATGAATTGACGTGCTGCCATCTATTGGCAGCATGGTGAATACATTCACGGCGGATTCTTTTTTCCCCTATTATTAGTTTTCGCATCCGGTGTTGCATCTTTTTTTATTTATTTAACGGAAGCTGGTATTTCTTTTTATTAAGAAGTTATGGCGTTCAAAGTATCCGATTATACAGACCGACAGATGATTGATGACAGAGACTTTGACGGATTTGTCCCAAAATTTTATACGGAACAACATTTCTGATGAAAAAACTGTGTATCAAATTTTATCCATCCAGCTATTTCAGTTTTTGAGTTCACATGAACGCGGAGAGACAGACAGATTTCCCGTAGACGGATTTTGTCCAAAATTTGATAGAAACCTACAAATTATACCAAATTTCATCCCCGTAGCTCTAATAATTTTCGAGTTATCGTGTTCACAGACAAACATAATTCCAAAATTGTGTTTTTCGGACTCAGGTAGGTCTAAAACGTGGAGATTCGTCAAAATCTCGAGTTCGAATTTTTTGACGATTACAATACTTTCTCTTTGTATACGAGAAAGTAAAAACGGACAAGACGGTACTTAACAACGCAAGAACAGTTAGATGTCAGATGACAAGCACAATTACGTTTGTCATGTGACTGTGACGTCAAGTAAAATTATCCCATTGTTTATATATTCAATTCCGCCGATTTAGTTTTGGAATTCGCGCATTACATGAGGATAAAAGACTTATCCCCACAGCAAAGCGTTAAAGAACCATCAGTTAATATTAGATGGCATGCGTAGTTACTAGGGATGTAACGAATAGTTATTTGGCCGAATAATTAATACCGAATATTCGTCGGCCAAATACCTACTTTTTAAAAGTATTTCACTTTTGATAGTAAATAAAATATTCCTCAAATTTCAAATGAAAAAATTAAAGATTAATAAAACTGATCCTTTTTATTATTTTTTATTGATGTAATTAAATATTAACACCTTGATATATATTTTGTAGTCTTCTTTTTCTTAATTCCAACGATAAGATAATGTGGCTTTCACAAATCTAAATAAATTATAATAGTATAATTTTATCTATAGATACATTAGATTATATTTTTAAGATTTTTATTTTTTTTAGAAAATTTATTAAAACCTAAAAAAAATTTTAAATTATGCTTGCCATCCTTTTTACCTTTCACTATTAAATTTCTAAATTCACTACATTCATTAAATTTCTTTACTTCAAGACAAAATGTTAAGTTATTTTGACTTAATACTTACTACCCAGCAAAATATTTCTCCTTTTCTTTACAGGTTATCTAATGATGCTCACTTTCCCCCTTAAAATTGAATAAATGTTAAGAGATAATAAATGCTTGTTATTTGAAAACAAATGTGCAATATTCTTTGCTAAATATATATTTCAAAAAATTATTATCCTTAATTTATTTGGTCGAATATCTGTTTTGTATTCGGCAGAAGGGCTAAAAATAATTGCTCTTGCATCATAATTTCAGGCTTTACAACGATCAATGACATGTAACAATCTCTACTAATAATAAAAGAGAAAGTCTCTGTGTGTGTCTGTTGGCGGTCTGCAGAACAGACTGTTGAACTGAGAGCTACCAAATTTGGTACAGGTATACTTTGGAGAGTGGGAATGTGCACCTCGGAGCCACTTTTTTTTTTCTTCAATTTTTAATTATTTAAGAATTAAGCAAATTTTGAACGTTTTCGGCCATATTTTCGGGAATAACTTCCGAAAGAACTGTTGCAAGAAAATGATTTTTATAACCATTTTAAAGGGCAAACAATTATCTTTCCAATGATATTAGCATGAGTACTTTGCGATAATTACTTTAAATTTTACAAGCTTTTAAATTGTCATTAACTGCGGTCAAGGTCGCTGAAGGAGACCATTTTTCTTTTCGACCAAAGGTAGGGAGAAAGGGCGGGGGGACGAGGGAGGACGCCGCTAAGCATTCATTTGTCAACAATGAAAGGGCAGCCATTGTTGGTCATTTGCGGTTAAAGGAAAGGATTTAAAAAGCTCATTTCGCAATCAATAGGAAAATAGCGGTTGAAGCAATAGGAATTTTCTGAATTAAGTATAAAACCTCTTAATGATAAAGATAAAGGTGATATTTTCAATTCATTACAATTGATTAATTTCCGTCCAATTTTTTTTTTTTTTTTTGTACACTTCTTGCGTAATGCAGAAAGATTATTCAAATATAATTACTTTCTAAATGTATTACACAAAATGACTGACTAAAATGTTGACATAAAATGCAGATCAATACTTTTTACAGGTCATCAGTAATGTAGTTTGTAATCGAATTAAGAGGGCTGTTTTGTTTATAAGGAATAAGAAAGTAAAGTCGGATATGAAAATAACGCGGGTTAAATGTCTATCGCAATTTGGAGTTAAAAATTACTTTGTTAAGGGAACCAGGAATATAAAATTACGCACAAGATATTCATTTGATATTATATTCCCGGCGAACAAGCTGGTCGCCGAAGGCGGCTAGTGGAACTAATAAATTGGAATATATTAAATAATTCGCAATAGAACGAAAATTTTTCCTTGAAGAACAAATTGTCTGCCTCTCTTATAAACTCTTTCATGATATGACATGAGCTACCATTTATGATATTTTTTAAAGTTATTTTCTTTTTCCACGGATGGAAACGTATTTGACTAGGGACAAAGTGTAAAAATTAATTACTAAGTAAAAATAATATTCTTCAAAAAAAATTAGATTAGATCTTAACTAGAGACTTTAAACTAGTATTAAATAAACTTACATACTATGTAAATTAAAATTGAGTGGATGTTAGGAGATTTTTGGATAATAAATGTAAAGAAATATAATTCTGCAACATTCTTCGTTTAATATATTTTTAAAAATTATTATCCTGAATTCATTTGGTCGAATATCTGTTTATCATTCGGCAAAAATTATTGCCCTTGCATCATAATTGCAGGCTTTACAATGATAAATGACATGTAAAGTTATTAAATACATTTATGTACCATGTAACTTACAACTGAATAAATGTTAGGAGATTTTTGGGGAAAAAATACACTGAAATATAATTCTGCAATATTCTTTGTTTTATTATTTAATAACATATTTTTAGAAAATTATCTGTGAATTATTCGTCCGACTATCTGCTTAGTATTCGGAAAACGGGCCGAATACCGAATAGTTGCAGAATATTCGTTACATTCTTAGTAGTTATGACTGTCACATGACTTCAACACTTCGGATTTTGATTTCAGAATGGAATCAATTCTGAATTTTTAAAAAGCAAATAGCAACTGAAGTCCAATAGTAAATGTTTTTCCTATGAATCCGTTTTCTACATTTCATATCCCTTTATTTGCCTAGTTATCGTCAACACGAATACAGTAAAACTTCAATTAACCGTCACTCGTTTAGCCATCCGTTTCTGTTATCCGCCATCGTCTAAAAAAATAAAATCCATCATTTCTGTACATTACTACTCTTAAATTGAAGTTTATATTGATCGTTTTGTAAAATTAAATACAAGTTATATGTATTATTCGGATTTAAAGGGTTTTATTTTCAATTATAAGCAATTAGTGGCTGAAGTGCAATACTAATTGTCTTTTCCCTATGAATCCGTTTTCTACATTTCATATCCCTGTATTTGTCTTAAAAGAACACGAATACAGTAAAACTTCAATTAACCGCCATTCGTTTAACCATCAGTTTCTGTTACCCGTCATCGTCTAAAAAATAAAACCCGTCATTTCTGTACTTTACTATTCTTATATTGAAATTTATATTGTTCGTTTTGTAAAATTAAATACAACTTATATGTATTATTCCGTTTTAAAGGATTTTATTCTTATTTTCTTTCCAAGCCAGCAGTGAAATCACGGTACTGTACATTTGTATTAAAATATTTCTATTATCCGCAACAGCTCTGTTCCGGATGGTGACGGTTAATCGAAGTTTTACTGTAGCAGTTTACGTCTTCGCTATCTATACTTATAAAAGGCAATGTTTGTGTGCGTGTGTGTTTGCGATGTCCAGACGAAGCTATCGCACTTACAGCCATGGAATTTGGCGCACAGGTAGTCGTAATGGAGACTCAATGCACCTCGAAGCCCAAATTTTAAAATTTAATCTAGAAAATTTTTTATTTAATGTTTTGTGTTGTTTTGGTTGATTTTTCGCACTAATTTATCAATAGCATGATTTTGGATAATTGTACAATTACAAAAGAAAAAAATACACCATCGGAAAGAGCACGCGATTTCCGTTCTAATGAAGTTAGTTTTGAATTTCTAACGTACTTTACAGAATTTTGAGAAATTAAAAAAAAAATAGTTTTGCCATCGGAATGTTATTTTTGTTTTTAAATTTGTTGCATCCGACTTTCTAATAACACTATTATTTTAAATTTTTTTCAGCTTATAAGTAGAACGGTTCTGTCGGATTTAAAACAAGAACGGTTAAAATATCTTTTCCCGTTTTTTTTTTTTTAATTAATTTTTTCTTGGGCAGATGAAAGTTATTTTTCACGAGCTAATTTTCTCCCGCGACACTTTTCCGAAACGCAGCTGGCTATGTGATTGGCTGAAGGGGAGGTGGCGTCATAACCTTGAATTGGGTGACTGATTATTATTTTCGGCAGTATCTTAACGTATTTATTATCTCGCATACTTTGCTTGCAGCATAATTTTCACGTTGCAATTTTTTAATATTGTTTATCGCGAGAAAAAATAAAATAAGCGGGAAAATGAATAATGTGAATCTTTTGTTTTGATTTTGTTTTCAAAACTTTTTCATGTCATTGTGGGCGTTTTTTTTTTTTTTTTTCATTTTGTTGAAGTCCTGATACCACGAGCAACGCCGCGCGCGTACTGCTAGTTGGTTCTAAAGAAGGACAAAAAAAAGGAGGATAAAAACCTGAGATTTTCGACTTTCCCATTAATTTCCTCTTTATATACTTCGTATACGAGAAAGTTGAAGTGTTGAAATCGCCAAAGAACACGACCTCGAGATTTTCATGAATTTCCACGTTTTAGCCTTCCCCGAGTCCGAAAAAACATTTTTTGGAAATATGTCTATCTGTGGGTCTGTAACACGATAACTTAAAAACGCAACAAGCCAGACTGATGAAGTTTGGTACGTGAAATTGTAAATTTAAATAATATTTTGTACAAAATCAGTCAGAGGCAAGACTGATTTTGTCCAAAATATTATTCTGTCCGTCCGCCTCTATGAGTACACAATAACTAAAAAATACAACTAGAAAAATGAAATTTGGCATGTGGTCTCTACACCAAAATTGTAGATCTGAATCGAATTTGGGAACAAATCCATGAAAGAAAGTGGTATTTTCCAAAAAAGCATCCTCGATTTTCTTCTCTATACAACGAAGCTTAACACAAAACGTGTCATATTATTGTGTTACCATACGAGAAAGTTAAGGGGAGAACATTCCCCCTTTTTTTTACATATCTAATCGTAAATAATTTTCAAACCTCCGAATACCACGGAAAGAATGCAGAACAGTACATTTTTTAATTTCTTGAAAATCGGAGAATTTGATTCCAAATAAGACGAGAGAGAAAAGTTAAGAGAAAAGATTAAACCAATAACATCTAATTAACTCAAATAGAAATATTATTATTATTACTTTTTTTAAAGTTTGCGTCATGTTTAAGAAATAAGAAGCTCAACTTTTCTTCATAACTGAGCGACTGTGAGGTCCTGAAAAGCACCCGCAAATTTTCCCACGGAAAGAGTGACCGGGCCTCCCAGGTCGCTAGGAGAGAGCGGTTGAGAAAGGGACCGACAAAGCCTTCCCCGATTGCGTCATCCCGGAGGGTCTCCGTTTGAAATTCACCGCCATTTGACCTCGAGTGGACACACACGGAGCAAGGGAGATAGATGCATTGCGTACGCCTAGCACCAATTGCGATTGAGGAGTGAAAGACAGTGTTTTATCATTGGGAGAAGGGTCCCATCTCCTGCAAATGAGGAGCTGAACTTTTGACCCCGCCTAAAAAGGGCAGGTCCCAAGGAGGGTTTTTAAACTGGAACCCGGGAGGATCGAGGGGGGGATCGAGAGAGAGAGGATCGGGAGAGAGATCGAAGATAGGTTCGTTGGCAGAACCGGGGAATTAGATTCCCGTGACGGAGATTTTTTAAAAGCAGTTCTCAGGCTGAGAAGCTGCTGTACCGGGCCTTGCCCCGTTTAACCTAAGCCGACCCTCGGCTGCATATCGCTCGTCTCGAGTGAGAAGTTCTGAGGAACCCTTGATATAACCCGTGAGAGGTTATCTGCTAGAAATCTGAGCGGATTCTTCCCTCAGATCATTACTTCGGACTCATACTCGCGTAGAGTAGAACCTTTAGAACTTTGCTATACCTCGAGTGAACTCATGAAATCTGCGAACTGAATTTCCAGATTGAATTCTGACTTGTCTAATGCTATCTCGTCCTGAGTAGCGGAGTTGTGTAATTTGATATTAATTTGTATACATTGTAAAAAGTCAATTAACCAAGATTTTGGCATTAAATATTAATATCTTAATATGGCTGTTTCGTCTGGTGAGTCCTTCATAGTTTAGCATCGCTGAGCTAAGACCCTACACGACTAAGGAAAAATAAGACGTAAAAGAATTTTCGATTTTATTTGTTTTTAAAAGTTAATTCACGACATAAAAATAAATTCTGTGTTATAAATACTTTTGAAATTATTGAAGATTCATTTCATGATTTATTTATTTATTTTCGTCTTCAATAAATAATTTGCGGATTCGGTCGCAGAAACTTTCGAGGAAAATATATACGTTGTAAGTGAATACCCTATTTTAGATTGGCTTAATTTCGATGGAGTCAACTCACGCAACGTCACAATTACATGATAAATGTAACTCGCATTCCATCCAAACAAGTAATTGAATGCTGCACTATAAGATGCAATGTGCATGTGCCCATCGCCTAACATAGGGGTGGGGAACCCGTAACCTTAAGGCCGCATGTGGCCTTTTTGAGTTTCTCATGCGGCCTTACCAGTTATTTACGATTTCAATTGAAATAATATACTTGTCTGTAATCTCTACTAATAATAATCGAATGTGTGTGTGTTGGCGCTCTATAGGACAGACCGCTGGACCTAGAGCAACGGAATTTGGCAGAAACATAACTTGGAAGGTGGGAATAAGCACCTCGGAGCCGTTTTTGAAATTTTAATTAATTAAAAATTATTAAGAGAAATTTTGGCGTTTTTCCTTAATAACATCCGAACATATTACAGTACAAAAATTATTTTTATACCATCTGAAAATTTAAAAAAACATCTTTTCAATGATATCAATTAAGTTGCCGTACGATGTTTCTCTCCAATTTTAATAAATTTTAAAAAATATTTTTTGACATAATTTACAACAATACTTTTCATTGTTGCAACACAATTCAAACCGTTTTCATCGTTTAAACAAATATTTATTTGCGTGTTTCTCTCCCATTGTTGAAAGCGAAGATAATATCTTAATGTTTAATGCTACTTTTAATAAGTATATTTTCATCCAGCTAACATGCTACTGGAAGTAAAATGTGCCGCGCCATTTTAATGTTGAAATCAAATGCATATTTTCCAAGAGAAATAAGAGAGTGAAGTTGATGCCGTCAGCTCGCAGTTGGATGTTACATGATCCAGACAATTACTTGACACCATTAGGGACGTTCACGAACAGGTGCAAGGCTACTTATCACCACTGTATACCCCCGAACTCGAAGCCAGGAGTGCAAGGCTAGTGACAGAACATAGGTTAAATGTCTATCACAAATGAAATTTAAAATTACTTTGTAAAGGGAATCCAGAATATCAAATTATACATAACAGATTTAATTAGAATTATATTCTTGACGAACAAGCTGGTCGCCGAAGGTGGCTAGTATAATAATTACAGAACAATAACCTTTAAGATTCAGCCCGTGCGGCCTTTTGCCCAACTGCCAAAGTTTAATGAGGCCTTTCAGTACAAAAAGGTTCCCCATCTCTGATCTAACATCTTAAGGTTACATTTAGCACACATCTTTTAGAAAAGAAAAGGCGTCCTTTTTCTTCTATTGGATGTTAATAATCCAAAAAAGAAAGCTGATTGCCGTAAGAAAACTTTTTCCCAAGTTTCAATTTAACTATACTGAGTTATTAAAAATATGCATACTGAAAATTAGAATGGAATTTCTTAAGCCTACATGATGCTGAAAATATGTGCTTTTAAGCGCAAAGGTTTTTCCAATGCACTAGTGAACATATTAATGAACTAACATACAAGAAATAGAAAAGTAATCTTATAAATAATGCAGGTATATTAAAACTAAATTAGCCGCCTTTGGCGATCAACTAGCTGATTTTCATTTTAATTTCAGATGCATAAATACAGTACAATATTTCTCTAAATAAATAGCTCTCATTACTTACAATATGTATTTTATAATATTGTTGAGACGCTATATTGATCGTATCGCATACAGACCAAAACTACTGTTTAAAACTTGCTCAATAAATTTGGAGCATTCTGATTGGTTAGCTGTGATTGCAAATATTTATAATGGCAAAGTCCGTCCAGAGTCCAGTTGTTGAGACTAAGGGGACTCTGCAAGTTTTATTTTGTGATATTTCTCGGAAATGGAGGACGGTTGGTAGAAAGAAGGGCAGATGACCACTGATGACGTATCTAGGTGTCATGAGCTTCCATATGAAATAAAAATTGACGAAATCGGCCCAGTGGCTGGGGCTGGAGGACTCGTTTTTTGGTTTTGCCAATTATTTTAAATATATAGAAAAATTATAAACTGAAAAAACGTCAATGAAATTCCTATTAATCTTACTTAAATAATCTTAATGAACAGGAATGATTTTAATGTAAATAGAAAACGATATTAAATAAATTAGAAAAAGTTTCAAAACTAACGAAAATAAAATTGAATTAAAGTTCTAATGTAAGAACTAGAATTATATTACCAACGAAGATATAAGGCAAAAAAATTATTTTAAATATTCAAATAATTGTTCTTATCGTTATGAGTAGCAACTGCACGATAAATTGGTTTAGTCAGTTACAGGGTGGCCCAGAGGGTGATGTTTGAAAAACAATCTAATAGATGGCACTAGCTACGAGCAAGTGAGACCAAACTTGGTGCGAATGATCATTAGAGCAGGCAATTGTATAGGTGTGTGTTTCGTTAGCGAGTGGTGAGTTTAAGTGTATTGTTCAGTTGTGATTGTCACAAGCGAAAATGAATAGATTCAACAGATGACCACCATTTTCCCCGGATTTAAACCCGTGTGATTTTTTTTTCTTGTCTGGTTATTGGAAGAGCAAATTGTGGCTGACAAGTCCCAAGATTCTTCTTGAATTGAAAGCTGCCATTACAAATGTTATCGACACGATTGACAGCAACATCTGCTCACACATTATGTATGAATTACAGAACCACCTATCTGCTGTCCTTGTTAAAGAAGGCGATCACTTTGAACCTCTTTATCATTAATTACCCTCCATGAAAATTCAATATTCATAATTAAAATCTTTTCATCACTTTTATTTTTAATTTTCGATCCAATTTCAACATTACCCGCAGGGTCACCCTGTATCATGTGAGTCATCAACTGACTCCATTGCAGTTGAGATATGCAAAAGCATCACAAAGAGTGACAACATGTTGACACAAGCACAAGGTTGTGTGCTTGCAGTGATAGTGCTCTGCAATCTTGATAATGCAGTATGTCAAATGACATCTATGTGTCAATAGCGGAAGATGTCACAGAGATGTTTTTATGATCACTTAAGTGTAGTTGTTGGTGATTACACCAGACAGAATGATGAACCTTTCACGATGGGCCTTCATCATTACCGAAAATATGAAAAGAATTAGGAAACCTGTGCATGTGGATCAACAGGAGATATCAACAAAATGATTTAAAAAGAAAACGGAGATGCACTGAAAGGGCCGCCATTTTGGATTTCATCTCCCTTTTTGTTTTCTCGTATACGAAGTATACAAAGAGAAAGTATTGTAATCGTCAAAAAATTCGAACTCGAGATTTTGACGAATCTCCACGTTTTAGACCTCCCCGAGTCCGAAAAACACAATTTTGGAATCATGTCTGTCTGTGAACACTATAACTCGAAAACTATTAGAGATAAAGGGATGAAATTTGGTATGTAGTCTTTAAACATAATTTGTAGGTTTCTATCAAATTTTGGACAAAATCTGTCAGCGGGAAGTCTGTCTGTCTGTATGTCCGCGGTCATGCGAACGCTAGAATTCAAAAACTTGAATAGCTAGATGGATAAAATTTCGTACACAGTTTTATCGTCATGAATGTAGGTCCGTACAAAATTTTGGGCCAAATCCGTCAAAAGGTTGATTGTCTGTCGGTCTGTATAAGCGAATCTCCAACGAGTCCGGTATCTCCACGAGCATGCGTATTGAACGCAATCTTCTGTGCATGATATTTATTGACTCCTGCTTGGCGCTTTTTTTCATCCGATGCGCATGCGTACTTGGTAGCAATCTGTGCATGTTGCAGGATTGTCCTTGAGCCAAGAAAGAGTAGAAATCGGTATTCATTTAATCGGAACGCATCTTTTCGAATTTGATTTTTTACCTAAATATTTTCTGATAGTCATTGGATCCTGGGTTGCAATAGGTTCGAATTTTTTATCCACGCGGGGGGAGGGGAAACAGCATCTTTTTCGAGAAGTATACGAGAAAGTTTAGGGGAGACCACTCCCGCTGGTTTAGTTTCTTTTGAATATTTGAAAAGTATTCAGTTTTCAAATCACAATTCATTTTACAAATTAAAGAGCGAAAAATTCCCTAAATTAATTGTTTTATTGCTCTTCTAGCTTTAATAGTTTCTGAGATAATGGGTCTAACAATTTGCCACTATTTTTGATTTCACCCCCCATTTTTCTGTCTTTTTTGAATATCTCAAAAACTATTCAATTTTCAGTTGCATGTAATACATCAAATTAATGATCGTAAAATTCCCTACAAATGCATGCTTTTATTTTTCTTCTAACTTTAATAGTTTCTGAGATATTTAAGTAAAACTAAAAAGGGGGGGATGAAATCCAAGGTGGTAGCAAACTTTGAAATCCATTATCTCGGAAACTATTAAAACTAAAACAAAAATAAAAGCATGCGTTTGTAGGGAATTTTAAATTATTTTAATTTGTTGCATCGCGTGTAATTTAAAAATTAAATAGTTTTCTAGATATTCAAGAAAAACTAAAAAGACGGGGGGGGGGATAAAATAGAAGATGGCAGCATAAGCACCCCCAGGACCGGGGACTTTTAGTATATTCATCAGCAGCCAGTCCCATACGAACATGTGAACCAGTTTTCTAAACTATATTGATTTAATGCTTTTTTTTTCAAACTGTTCATTGATAAATACGAATAATACAAATACTATAATACGAATGTTGAAAACGAAAATATTTTTTTTTCTTACCGATACCAAAGGAATACCATCATGAAATCTGACATAAATGTTGTTAAAATGAGATAAAATAATTTTTTTTTCAAAAAAAGTTTTAAATTCCGATTTTGAGTTTTTTAAAAATTAAAATTTATTTTTTAAATAATTTTTTTTTCAAAAATAATTTGGTCATGAAATATATTTTATGAAACACCATAAAAAAAACTTCAGCTCTCTATGTCAAATAGTTCTTGAGTTACAATCGTTAAAAGAATATGCAATTTTCAAAATTCCTGAAATTTTGAAAATTTTAAATATTCATAACTCAGACACAAATGCTTCAAATAATATGAAAATTTGTTTTTTGATCTTGGAGGTAAGTATAACAAACAGGTAAAAAATCATTACAATCTAAAACATTGATGGCAAAAATCATCTTTTTTTGGTTGATTTCACATGGAATTACACTTTAAGTAATTTTGGGATACCCTGTATAATTGCCTTTAATTGGTTTGGTTTAATAGCACAAAGGCCACTTGGGCTATACTGAGCCTTTAATTGTCTTCGCAGGTGCATTCCAGGAATGGCAAGAGATCTGCGACAGCTCAAAATAGGAATTTTTAATTTTTAAATATATTTCATTTAACCCCATTTTAGCAACATTTATGCCAAAATTAGACATTGCTATGCAAAGTCACTAATTGAAATCTAGGCAACTAACGTACCTTCTGGTATACAAACTATAAAAAAGTATTGTATCAAAAAACTCAATCTCAAGTTTTAGACCTCCCTGGGTTTTGGAATTATGTTGGTTGATCTCGGGGTTTGTATGTGAATACAATAATTTGAAAACGGCAAAATATGGATGGATGAAATTTTGTAAGTAGTCATAACACCAAATTAGTAGATCTATAAAAATTTTGGGCCAAACCTGTTCCAAGGTCTATCTGTCTATCCATGTGTATGAGAACATAACTCAAGAACCCAAGTAACCCCAAAACATGAAAAGTTAGACGAAATTCAGAAAGCCATTGTTACATTAAAATTGTAAATTTGTGTCAAATATTAAACCAAATGAACTATAGGAAAGTGATACTTTCACAAAATGAGTACTAAATTCTTTTTTTGTCACTATATGAGAAATTCAAGGGGAGGACACCTTCAATTTTTGGCACCAGAACTAGCCCCGGAATTTCCCACACATTCACTACACTTAAATCGCATTGAACACAGGTAGGAAACAAGAAGCTTTACTGATCATATGCAAAGACCAGCAAATGCTCATTAGTGAAAGATTTTCATGGAAGAATGCACAAAGATTCTGTAATAATAACTTCTAAATAGTCATGCCCATACTATGAAAAGACAGTGCTGAACATTTGTAATTTTTAGCAGTTATTATATTCTGTACTGAGGATCAATTATAGTGGTGCCCTGCCTTGGCACAAACACATTTTGATTGTTGTCCACACTTCCCAGCTCTTAAAAAAATCTTTATTTTTCTTTTTAGATTCAATTGTTGATGGATGCTATTCAACTTGGTCATATTCAAAAGTCAGAAGGTTTTTAAGGTATGATTCCTAAGCAACTGACCTCTGCTGTGCAATGTTACGAATCAAAACTTGTTTCGCCCTTAATTTTTGTACAAGAAAATACATCCTTCACTACATTCAATTTTATTTTCACCAACACATTCACAATTATTTTAATTACTTATTTCAATAAATTCAAAAATTTATATGTAAGTCATCTCCTCACACACATTTCGAATCACCATTCCCTGTAATCATTTTCTTCCTCCTTCTATGATTCTGTTACTTTGAAGGGGGGAAACTCTGCAACTTCCATTTGTATTTTACAATCCCAAGTGTTCGTGTTGTGGATAATTCATTTTAGTACCTTAGATAAAAACCAAATAAGTTTCAATATAACATTCAATTTTAATTTCATTTAAAAATATTATTACTTCACTGGTTTGAATCTAAACTATAGCCAGGTCTAAATTTTTTCAATTTTGAGTCATACCATATATCAAGCGTCCAGAAACAGACTGTCAGTTTTTAAAATAGAATAGTTAACAAACACAACAGCTATTAAGCTGTTGTTGGCGATTAATGAGTGATGGTAGGAATTTTTCTTAATACACTTCTTTGTGTTAGGACAAAATATCAACAGAAAGTGACATTCCAGTTTCAAGAACTAACAATCACTAGAAAACTGTCCGAAATCACATTTCAATGACTCTACTACAAAAAGTTACTGAAAGGGCATCTGTATGAAGCAGATGCAACACTGAGAGCATTGTTGTCGGGGTTGCTGTTAATTCAAGTTGGTACATTAAAATCTTACATGAATTTTGGTCCATCCCATCTTGAATTATTTATCCAGGAAAGCCAAGTTACTGCTAGACGGTACAAAGAGTTATCATAATGGTCAAGTTTTTGCTTTATTGGAGGAAAATTTTAATAACTAATTGACCAAAAACCTAATAAATAAAGTTAACATGGATAGATCACTGGATTGGGCCACCTGTAAGAGACCATTGGCCACAGTATATTGGCTGGATCTCAATACATGCGATTGCTTTCTGTGGGGCTACTTCAAGGATACGAGGCATCCACAAAACACCACAACACATGTGGAATTGGAGCAGATTGTTCATCATGAATATGCAACCACTCCATCAGTGACGTTGCTTTTAATTTCAAACTTTGTTTGTGATATGTCATTGTCAGGGTTGGTGGACACTTCTAAAACATTAAATGGTAATTTTAAATAGTTTTCCAATGATTGACAGCTTCTGAAATTCAGTGGTACTGACACAAGAGAGTACAACTCTTGGGCATTAAAATTATAAAGGAACTGTGGCAAAATCATTGGATTGAATCAAATAAAGAACGATGGACCAAAATCCTAATACATAAAGTTAACGTGGATAGATCACTGGATTGGACTACCTATAAGAGATCATTGATTGTAGTATATTCACTGGATCTCAATACATGCGATTTCTTTCTGTGGGGCTACTTCAAGGATACGAGGCATCCACAAAACACCACAACACATGCGGAATTGGAGCAGATTGTTCATCATGAATATGCAACCACTCCATTAGTGATGTTGCTTCTAATTTCAAACTTTGTGATATGCCATTATCAGGGTTGGTGGACACTTCTAGAACATTAAATGGTAATTTTAAATAGTTTTCCAATGATTGACAGCTTCTGAAATTAAGTGGTACTAACACAAAGGAGTGCCACTCTTGGGCAATAAAATTATAAAGGAACTGTGGCAAAATCATTGGACTGAATCAAATAAGGAATGATGGACCAAAAACCAAATACATAAAGTTAACGTGGATAAATCACTGGATCAGACTACCTGCAAGGGACCATTGGCTGCAGTATATTCAATGGATCTCAATACGTGCAATTTCTTTCTGTGGGGCTCCTTCAATGATATGGGGCATTCACAAAACACCACAACACACGCGGAATTTGAGCAGATTGTTCATCATGAATATGCAACCACTCCATTAGTGACGTTGCTTCTAATTTCAAACTTTGTTTGTGATATGTCATTGTCAGGGTTGGTGGACACTTCTAGAACATTAAATGGTAATTTCAAAAAGTTTTCCAATGATTGACAGCTTCTGAAATTAAGTGGTACTAACACAACAGAGCACAACTCTTGGGCAATAAAATTATAAAGGAACTGTGAAAAAATCATTTGATTGAATCAAATAAAGCACGATGGATCAAAAACCTAATAGATAAAGTTAACATGGATAGATTATATAGCGATTTCTACATAAATCAAATTTTGATGGTGCACAGAGTTTTTAAAGAACATCAGGCTAGATTCTTTGAAAAAACACTGTATGCTCATATTGTCAAGAAACCATGAAACTAAAGAATGTGAAATTTGGACCTCATACAGAAATAAATGACCTAGTGGGTGGCAATCAATGAGCTTAAGACATGATAAAAAATGTGGATATTTGTGTCTCATTGCGAGGACTTCTTCACAAACTCTTAATAAAGAAATAGTCCTACTGTCACCCAGTGAAACTGTTGATTCCCATCTTTGAAAATTATTAAAGAAAAATTGTTCAACCTAGGGTAAAATGTAACACATTTTTTCCTGCACAGACTAGATCAGGGTGGATTAATCTTCGTATACAACACAAGGAAGCACACAAATAAAAATTCTTCACCATATTCATTAATCTCAAGAATAACTTAAATAACTGTCATAGTTTACTTATTATTTTATTTTTTAAGTGGCCATTCCTTTTCTGGTCACCCTGCATACTATTTTTGGACAGAGAATTATTTTAAGTACATCAGAGAAGGAGTTTATTTAAAAGCTTCTTATAATTAAAATTTGCTTTCCAGTGAAAATAAAAATGAAAATGTCAAGAGTTAGGGTTGCGCTTTAAAGCATAAGTTTATTTGAAAATGCACACTTTTAAGAATTCTTTAAGAATCAGGTGGAACATTAGCAATCACACCACATTAAAGCATCTATTATATTCTTTTCGACTGTTACATAATTTATTTATCATAATTGGAAACACGTTTCAAAAGTTACTTTTTGCAGAGTATGTTAACATCATAACTGTTGTAAAATAATCACAAGTTGATGATTTGAAAAGATTTTAAAAAATTTAAGATGTATTTCTCTCAGGTTCATCTATATAACATTTTAAAACAGCAATATACAAAAGGTGGCACGAATGTTAATATTTCACAACAGATAAAAGCTATAAAGGAAATTCTTTACAATATATGGGCAGTTCAGGGTTGGACGGTTCAGGTGGTATCGGGCAGTCAGATATTTATCATTTAACAGCAAGGAAAGCTATTTTGTTGTTAAAGGCTAAGCAAGCAGAATATTTTTTGGAAACCATGGCTATCACAAATTTTACCACATATAGCCAATGTTTGTTTTTTATCATTAAAGCAAAATTCAAAGACAATAAACAATATTTTTGCATTCCCTTGGAATGAGATTGAGGATTTCAATTAAAGGAGAAGGTAATGAATTAACTTCGAATGACTTCAAAAGGGGAGGGAAAGTATTTTCCTGTTTCTTAGACAAAATGCCCTTATCTTGACATTTATAGAGTTTGTAATACAAAAAATTGGTAATTTAGTTTTCTCAGTTACAAATGTCAATAACATACAAAACAAGAATATTTCAGTGAATAAGTGCAGCTCATTTACCCATATCGGAAGGGGGGATACTTTTTGTAAGTGAAGTTTACCTCCACCCAGCTTGTTTTCGACCATCAAAATTTAATACGAGGCGTTTATTTTATCTTTTTAAATACAGACTCGGACAATAAATCCTTTCCAAATTGGATATTTGCAGCATAAAACATAGAAAATACTTCTATTAAATAAAAGAGTTTGAGCTACAGAGTGTACCTAAAGGCTCTATTCAATTCAAAATTCTATAACTCCACAACCATGGGCCATAAATAAGTAATGTGCACATCATTGAAAAGAAGGTATCAAATTTCACTAACTGCCACTTACGATCTAACTCCGAGACATGTATGGGAGATCTAGTAAGCTTCTGACAATTGTTGCCATTCTTCTATACTAGAGGTTCCCAACCTGTGGAATGCGAAGGAACAGTTGGGGATACGAGCAGTGGCAGTTTTCACCACAGGCACTAAAGGTGTTCGCCTGGTGCTGCGAGATCCTAAGGAGCCTCAAAATGTATCCCATGTACATTTCAGTACAAATGGCAAATTTACGATATTTGTGGGATACGGGCCTTAAAACAATTTTGTGCCAGCAGCCTTATATTGTGAAAATCCACCACTGGGTATGTGAATTCAAAGTTGGTAATGGTGGATACAATAAAACATAAGGGTTTAACACAAGGGTGAACTAATGTTATTGTAAAAATGGAATAAAATGTAAAATCCAAAATACGCCCTGCAAATTTTATTAATTCAAGTCGTTTGACTTTAACATTATTGATAAAAAAAACTTCTTTGCATAGACGAATGGTTGGAAAGGGGGATATGACAGTAGAGGGTACACGAAAATAAAGACTATTCAAGGGGTGCACGAGAGAAGAAAGGTTAGGAACCCCTGTTCTATACTGAGGTACTTTTCCATTAGTTAGTACTTTTCCCATTTCCAATTGTCGCCAAGTTTGAATGTTGGTGCTATTCCATTAGTGCCAATATTCATCATTAAAAGAGCTATTTCCTAGATTTGGCAGATTTTTGTCTGGGGCCCCCTCACCAATGGAAAAGTGCCATCATGGGATAGGGCTCACGGGAGCTAGAGATTAGGCACTTCAACTGCAGCTACCTCATTCCTCTGACCTAACTATTTGCAATTCATTTTGAAAGGGTTTGTTAAGGAATGTGCTTGTGAGCCTCCCCTGCCAGCAAATCTGGAAAAACCCAAAACCTGAATCATAGCTGCCATAAATAACGTAATACCAGATGTGCCAGAAACCACAAGAGGAATTTGAGTTTTGAATGGATATGCCTCATGCAGCTGCTCAAATGTAACACTTAAAAGACTCTATGAAAAAACTTGAGCATATTTTGATCATTTTCCAACCTAAACTAGGATGATTTTTAAAAGAAATAAAGAGTTTTGGAACCATATGAAGACTTTTGGTGATCATGTGACAAACTGCACATGAAATACTTACTCGAGATTGAAGAACATCAACAATCCTTGCTTGATGCTCAGAACTTTCCTTATAGACAAGCATTCTGGATGCATATTTACTTTTGAGCTCTTCATAATCATTCCGACTTTCTTTTTCTTGTTCTAAATGCTCACTTGAAACAGAATGATCAGATGAGGAATCATCCCGTAGCCGCATCATACTCTCCACCTAAGAAAAAATTTTAGAAAAAATAAAAGTAAAAATTATTATTTAAAATAATGAACAATCCACAATAATAAATATAGACATCATTGTCATATCTCAGAATAATGCATACACGCCAACAATGCAAAGGTGGTTGTCCATATCAAAAGGTCTACGAGGGTGGCAGACGCACAAGTGCACACACACGGAAGCTGACTTATGTCAAAATTTTTAATTTATGATCATTTTATTTATTATCATATTTTAAGTAATAAAAAATTTCTATTTTTAAGAAAAATATCTTATCAGAATAAATAATACAAAATATATATGTATCACTTTTATTAGAAGAATTATAAACAATTATATGACATTTTTCAAAAACATGAAATATAGGGGATAAAAAAATCTGGATAATCACACCAAGGAATACAACTAAAATTACTGCATGCAAGGGGGGAAAAACTTGTTTCCGTAGAAATTTTAATCTTAACCATAGTTCCCTAGTTTGTGGAAATTTTCGATAAAATCCATAGTAATTACGGAGAATCCATAGTGATGATCCATAGTGACATAGATAGCATGTATGAGAATGTTGAATAGCAGTGCTTGCGACTCCATTTCAAAAATGAGAAATAACTATGCACACCCAGTATAATTGCAAATAATTCAGAATATTATAGTGATACACATTTTAATATATTTTGAAATAGTTTCCTTAGACAAGTAAATATATAAAATTTATTAAAAGCTAATTGGTATGTCATAACATTTCTCAATGTTACCGATTATTTTGGTTTATCAACAATTTTTTAAATATTATTTAAAGGTTGTTAACTAACACTTTTTTCAGCTAACATTGAAAAATTCAGTAGAAGCTGATAATCAAAGAAATTAAGAAAAGATGTAGATATATATGTATGCTTCTCAGAATGCCAGTTTTATTAGCAAATTTCATGTATCTATACAATTTGTATACATACATGAAATTTATTAGAAGTTCTGTGAACAATAGACCTTGTGTCCAAACAACAACTAAAATCTGCTCTTCATCACAAAGGTTTAGCCATTTTTTTTTAATACAAATTATTTACACAAGTCTCTGATTTTATCAGCATTCACAAAATTACAATGCAAAATTATTAGTATTAACAAAATTATAATTAAATGTCATTTGCTATTATTAGTATTTTTTAAGGAATCATGAATGGAATTCTGTTTGGCTAAAAAAGTTGATTACAGTTGAACATTACAAGAAATGGAACCATGGGATGGTGGCCATTTTGACCAAAATGGTTAAAATGGCCACCATGTTGAAACAAACCATTAGTCACCATGTTGAAACGGAATGAAAAAATAAAAATCTCTACATGACTGACTTCAAGGAACATTCATGCCAAATTTGGAGGCAATCAAATAATTTGTTTGGTCATGACTGTGTAACAAACAAATTTACATCAAAACAAATGAAATGCCGAATGCTCAACTTAAAACTAGACCTCACTTTGCTGAGTCAACTATTCTCGTAATGATCCTTTTGAGATGAATTTTTTAAACACGCTATTGAAATCAATTTAAATTTTTTAAAATTAATCTAGGTGGAATTCTTGAAAAACCAAATATTCTTTTAAATAATACCAAAAGCGTTTAATTTTTACTGTAATAAATACAATTAGTTCAAAGAACGTAACTGTTCCCATTATAGCATGAATTCTCTTTCATAAAAGAATTGTCCTGTTTTTAATCCATAGATATTTCTTTAACTATTTCCATGGTTTTAATTTCACTTTAATACATAATAACTCTTAATAACTTTTTAATTTAAAAATCTAGAAAAAATTACATTTAAAAATAAACTAATGGATGCTTAAAAGATGATACCAGATGCGAATGGTTTTAAATGCATTTTTATTCACACAGAAAATACAGTGTGACATAATACAAATTAAAATCCTAACAGAAAATGGAACTTTTTATCATTAAGAAAAATTTTACATACCTTCATGCTTACATCCTGAAATTTGGAGCTTATTTCGATGCATTCTTCTCGACTACTTATAAGAAGCTCTTCTACATGAGCAAATTCTTCCTTAAACAATGTTTCATCATCCTAAAGTAAAATATAAAAGAATATTTATAATAAACATCTTAACCTGCACAGAGATAAATAAAGACACAAGATGAGATAGGGGAAAAAAAAGATTTATAAAAGAATTATCAACCTAAAACTTAAAAATCATGATTTTTTGTTACATCAATTCATTACTTATTTGAAAAAAAAAATTAACATTTTTTTTTTCATGAATTAATTTTAAAAAGTTCTTTATAATTAATTATAAAATTCAATTGTTTCAAAGTAAATAACTGTTTTAAAAATCATTATAAGTATTGGGTTGAATTGTGTGGTTGGTGTTTCTATTAATTTCAAAAAATACAAATATGATTAATTGGTAGAAAACAACTAACTCAATCAGAAACATCATCTGTTACTCTTCCCATCATTTTTTTTTTAAATGTATTTGCTTGAATTTTTTTAATGCTATAATGTGTATATATGCTATGCTTTAATGTAATATATTTTATTGAATGCTTTTAGTTTTCTTAATGATAGATATTATAATATACAGTGGCAGCTTGTCTAGATTAAAATCAGCAGAGTTGCAAAAGATTGTAAAATATCCTCCCTCCAAAAAAATGCTGTTAACTATTTATCAAAGTTGTATTTAAAAATTATATTTACGCAAGTTTATCAACAAGACTACTTTACAAGCATGTATAAATTGTTAGTCTTCACCACCCAAATAACATTGGGGTATTAACAACATTTGAAAATAGTATTAAAACAATATAAATTATTTATTTTCCTTATTATATAAAGCTTTTTTATCTTTATCTGAATAACAAATTGATGAAAGAGAAATAAAGGAATATTTTTATGAAACATGAGCAAAGCTAAAAGAGTTTTCATCATGCAAATATTAAAGTGAAATGATAAATAATTATAAAAAAATAAAATCCAAGAAAATTGGCATATGCAGGAGAGAGGAAAGGGAAAAAAGAAGACAAGAAGAGCATCAATTTGTGATTTTCCCAATGATTCGAGAAAACTATGCAAACACCCACCTTAGAAATATAATTTTTCCCTAGTTTTAGTGTTTTCTATGCAGAAAACGCATTGCTGATCACAGATTCAAACTATTCTGAGCCGAGTGTTCAGCAGTCTATGCGGTACTTATGTGTTATAGTGGCCCCCAAGCTTATTTGTGAACTTTAGATTACGCCAAGCAGATTGCAGCTATGATTTCGCTGTGATGACATTGTGAAGAGATTTGGCAGTTGCTTACAGCAGGGTTTCCCAACCTTTTTTCTCTCACATACCCCTTGATGAGTCTTTTTTATTTTTGTGTACCCCGTACTGTCATATCCAACCCCCTCTCCAAACAATCCCTCAATGCAAAGAAGTTTTTGTTAATAACGTTAAGGGCTTAGATTAGCTTAAGAGTCAAATGACTCAAATTAATAACGTTTGCAGGACTTATATTTGATTTTACGTTTTATTCCTCTAATAAAATAGTATTACTTCAATGCAAGAACAAATAAAACCAATATTGTAAAAATTTCGAGTTAGTTTACAAGGCTGTAAACTAACTCGTTAAGTAAGTAACAAGTTACAAAAATAATTTTTTTTAATAATCTTTGTGTTTCTTAATTGCTTTGTAATAATCAACTATTCAAGTGGAAGAAAATTTTAATGTAATCCTTGAGTGTGTCATACAGAGCCGAGTTTTATTAAATTGGATTCAAATGAAGACAGATATAATGTTATGTTTAGAGATGTGAAAACCAAACATCAATCAATTACTAAGTTTCCTTTTCCTCTCTATTCTCTTATTTTGAGAGTCGGCTTTAGGATTTGCACAGCTTTCACGTTTATTTTTCCCAGAAATTTGGGAAACAAAATTCTGTAGCTTTTAGTCCCTTATGTTTTCCTGTTTGCACTATAATAATTTTGATTTTGCGTACCCCAGGGGTACACATACCACAGGTTGGGAACCTCTGGCTTACAGGGATCACTATTCAAGTACCATCCATGCTTCTAATCTTTATTCACAGTGTTTGTGGATGAAAAATAGGTTTCCCCATCTAAACTGAGGTTGCAAAATGCAACTAAAAAAAACTTGTTATGCATACAAAAGTTAATGTATACATATCTATGCAAAACAGTTAGCGGTCAGGAAGGAAACATCAACGAAAATTATGAAATAAGCAAATAAAAAAGGTTTTGAAATAATATAGGAAGGTACAGCTTTGGAACCCCTTGTAGAAAGTCGATTATGCGTTTAGAAGTTTACTTGGTTAAAGTAAAGTTTACGGTACACAGACCTTTCTCTCCGCTTTAGCTTGCCAATTCCTTCCAGCCAAGTAGAAAACGGATTGGCGACATCAGAACATTTGTTTTGGTTGTGCAAGAATGTTCCTATTCATGTCTTGTTCGCGCAAGAATCGTTATATTTTTATTTCGTGATTCAGCGTTGCAATTTTATTGGTCCTTATGTGCTATCTACGATTTCATTGAATTTGAATAAAACTTCATTTGAGATTTATCGTTTGGAATTGAAATTCTCATTTTGGGGATTTTTTTACAAAAAAAACTAGATTCCTAACTTTCATTCTTCACGGACTAATAGGAACACAAATACATAACTGAAAAAAACTATTCTTCTGCTTAATTTTTTAATTTATTTTGCAAGAAGTAAACCATATAATTAAAATTCCCACAAAATTTTTCATACTAAAATGAAATAGAGAATACTTTCTTCAACATCAAACAGGTTAGTGATGTCTTTCTTATTTGTCAAACAATTAAAATTTATATAGTGCAAATAAATCAACTGTGAGTAAAGTGCATTTCAACATTTAACTTTACATATGGTGAGTAAACATGAAACAAAAGAAATATACAGTCAAAGCTAAAAGAATTTCAGTATTTTTTCTATTATAAAATAGTTAAATGATGCAAAAACTAATTAAACCACTAATTTTTTAAGCACTTTTTGGTACCTTTTCAATGTAACTAATAATTGAATAACTTTACATTTGCACCTCAAACCAAAAGTGAAATAGTTCTGAAATGTTATAAAACTACTCTTTCAAATTAGGAAACAGCAAAAGTTTCTAAAAATATTGATAAAATTAGTCTTTTGGTGTAGTCTGATACCTTATGCTGACACAGTATTTGCCAGGAACATCATATGTTTATTGATATAAAAAGTTTACAAAAAGTATAATGTCAAATTACTAATATGACCTGATGAACTATTTATTATGAATAGACAACGATACTATTTGAGTTATAAAAGAATGAATCGAAACAAATAGATGATACTAAGGGTACTTTAAGCACTGAATAAAATATTATAATTTTTTATATTTATATAAAGAAGAAAAATGACTATAAAAAAAATTTTTTTTAACTCTAGAAAGGCAGAGAAGACAATCATCCATGTAACAAACAACGAAAAATCTGATAAAACAAACAGACACAGCGTTAATAGTTTGTTTGTCACTCAAAAAAGAGAGAAATCGCTCCAATTGCAAATAATAAACAATTACCACATTAGAAATATCGCTCCCGCCTTCCGCCATCTCGCTCTCATTTTCAAATTAGACAACAAACACTAGTTCCGCATCAAAACACTTTAATCGATAGTCGGAGACGTGATAATCGATTTAAGCCAGTCAAAATTTTATATTATTTATTCTACTATAATATTATAATTTTTACTGTTATTATAATTCTTTATTTATTTTACTATAATTAAGTCACAGAATGTGAAGATTTTCTTTTTTCTTTCTTTTTTGCAGAAAATGGATTTCATTTATCAAGGCCGCAGGACATACCTCGCTATCGTTCAAGTAATATTATTAGGTTGCAGGGAAACTTTTGAAATTAACCAAAGAAAAGAATATGAAATCAAAAAATTTATAATTCAATGTTCTACATTGAATCGACTAAAATTAATACAAAGAAATTAAAGTTGTAAAATTTTCATTATTCTGACCAATAAGAATGTTTTATACAGAATCACTATCGCTGAGAAAACCACAATTCAGCCAATGAGGAGCAAGGACGCAAGTTGCGGTTTTTTTTTTTTTTTTTTTTTTTTTTTTTTTTTTTTTTTTTTTTTTTCCCCGCATTTTATTTTTCAGAGGCTTTGATTTCAGCGATTCTAAAAACTTTAATCCAGAAAATAAAATGTTATATTGGTAGAATGGAATGTAAAATCCACGTAGTGGAAGTCTGTGTCGATGCTTTTCAGTGTTGCTAAGATTTAAGTCTTGAAAAAATTAAATTTTGCACAATGGATTTTGACCGATGAAAAAGAAACAAAAGAAACGCCACATTTACAAACTTTTTTCACTGAAGATAATTCCGAACAAAGTCTATAATCAGTGATGTAAAATACCTGGGTATTTATTTTTAAGGGTAAATAAACAAAATGGGTATTTTTTTTCAGTTCACTTTATTCATATAAAGGTCTGTAAATAGATACCCAGATAAATAATATAATTTAATTTTAAACAATCAAAATAAAGTCAATCAATAAAAATTAAACTAATTAAGTTTTATAAAAACTAAAATATTTAATCAGAAAAATCAAATTCATTACTACATCATGCTTCTAACATAAAATACTCTGAAAAGAGTATTTTATGTTAGAAGTTTATATGTTTTATTTTATTAAAAAATTACAATGAGTAAATGAATAATTTTGTATTTGCTGCTTCGTACAAAAGAGGGTTATTTTAGCTTTTAAAAAACTCTTTCTTAAACTAATTTTTTTAAAAAAAGGAATGTATTTGGTTTTATAATTATAAAGAGCTGATAATGGAAACTAAACTGAAAGATACAATTGTTCATAATTCTTTTTGGATTAGTAAGTCAAAGAACCAGACAATTTCTAATGAAAAGTTACCAGATGTTTCTGTTCTAGTAATTTTAAAAATTATAGTGAATGTGCTGAATAATAGTTATTGCTGAAACTTTTATATTATTTGAAGATGTACCAGGCATTTTACTGCCAGACTGGGTTCATCTGAATCATCACCATCAGTACTTAAATGTTCTTGAAACGAAAAGTTTGATGTAGTTTTCATAGTTTGAGTTTGTTTAAAATTGTATTAATTTTCTATTGCATCCCTTTCAAAAACCATTTTTTAACCCAACAGGATATTTGAAACATTTTTTTACATATTTTTCCAATTTGGTTACATTGGCATGTTTATACTCAACATCACAGTACACTTTTATCCTTTAAAAGTGTACTTTAAAAAAATTAATAAAGTAACTTTATTAAGTTTTTCTTTTTTCTAAAAAGGTTCTTTCCTTTATTGCAGTTATTGGATAAATTCAGGCCACAAAGGGAGTAATTTTTGACTTTGTAGTCATCTCCTTGACGGAAAATTTATCCATATTAGAACTTCGATGGCGAGTGGCCTTTGAAAACGTTTGCCATTCGAGTTCTCTTCTATTTCTTCCATTCTAATGATTTTCTTTTAATGTATTTTAATTTTTATTATAGCATGGTTTTTGTTGTTTGATTATATAGTAATTCGTTGGTTAATTATGGAAAATATTATTGATACAATTACTGGATGTTGCTGCGTTAGCGCGGTTTATTGTTATCGCTATTGTTTTTCTTCTTCTATTTCTTCTGTATTTTCTTTTTTGTATTAAAATATCCATGAATATAAACTTATGCATAAGAGATTCAGCTGAAATTTTATTTCCGGCGATTAAGTTGGTCGCCGAAGGCGGCTAGTAAAACATAAGTGTAGCCTGCAAAGAAACTTTTGAATTCTTTTTACACTCATAACATAACAGATTTACATACTGTAATTAGATGCAAAATAGTAATAGATGTTCATGGCTTAACCGATAAAATCGTTATTCGAAACGGCATTCTCCCCTTTAGTTCGGTTAACCGGGTTTGCACTGTATTGGCAAAATATGTATCGAAGAGAATCAAACTCGGATTTGCATGTAAAAGCCTCTCTCTTTTTTTCTTTCTTTTTCAAAACTGAATTAGAGAATAGAATTTTCCTTTTTTGCATTTTTATAAAAATTTTCCATTTCACAAATTGTTTCAACTTTCTCAAATAAGGTTATTCCATCGACAGCGTTTCAGAATTGAACTAGCTACGTGACCCGGCGTTGCACGGGCTATCTTGAATAATGCGTCATTCCTTGACGGAGAGAAAAAGTGAGGTCATGTGACACATGCCCAACATTCTCTCCTAAATAAATAAGGAGAAAAGAGCGGTTCAATCATTCCGTCCGCGTAAAGGCTTCAAAATATACTTTTAAAAAATCGCAAAAATAATTTTTATTTTGTAAAATTACGATTCCGGAATTATTTTTTGTCTGACTTTAGTACGGAAGGAATGAGATAACCCAGCGTTGATCGGAATCCGTATTTTTTCATATGCCCGCCTCCAGTTTATATGCACGTGAAGCAAGATGCACTGAGTACGTGAAATCTAAAAGTGAAACCTCATAGAAAACAATAGTTTTAGTAAAAACCCTATATGTGAGCGATTTAATTTTCCCTGTTTCTTTATATCAATTACCAAAACCCACACAAAACTCTATCCACATTGACTTGTTGCATTGTTCAGGTTTCCATATTGCAACAATACATTTTTTTATTTCTGTCAGCGTCGCTTTTTTATTGTTGTTGTAACAATGTTCTTTAAAGTAAACGACTTCAACAATAAAATAAATTTTGAATCGCGCTGTAACAATGAAAAGTATTGTTATAAAGTATCCGAAACAATGAAAAGTATTGTTGTAAATTAGTTTTTAATTAATATCTTTTTCACTAATTAAAATTTCGATATTTAAATGGCCGAAATGGAGTCCTTGAATTATTCCCCATCTTTTGGTACCTTCCGCGCGCTTCTCCGTTCGGCGGTTCGTGAGAAGATAGAAGGACATACATACATACATACATACATACGTTTGTTTACCTTCGAATTTTAATAGAATAGATACAAAAATAGCTCTAACAATGGAAAATATTGTCTAAAATAGAAATTAGCTACAACAAACGATAACATTATTGACTTTGGAGTATCCATTGTTCCATCATTTTAGAGACATAATTCTAAACAACGCTTTTTTCATAATCTAAATAATGTCCAAAATCATTATTGCGGAGATTTATTCTAGGAAAACATCTTTTCTCGGTCATTTTGAAAAGTTTTGTGGAAGTTTGTTTTTATTTCTGACGAAATCAAGTCATCCTTTGAAGTTTGAAGCTTCTTTTTAGTACAGGTTAGTAACGAATATTTTCTGCAAACACTGGACATTTTGTAAACATAATATGAAAAGCTTCATTTAGAATTATTAAAAGTTCCTTAATTCTTCGGTATCCAAAAATTCTCTATAAGCTCCATAGGCTTTTAAGCTTTATTTCCTTATCCAGGTAATTTGTAATATTTTCTTACGTGAAAATTTAATTTGCTTCAAGACAATTCAATACGTCAGGTTGATGAATTGCTATAATGCTTTTCCTGATAATTTCATTTCATTTAACTTGGGTTATCAGGTAGCTTCATTCGGAGTGTGTTAAAGCAATTCTAGCCATGGTTTTATCTGCGTCTCGTTTATTCACGTGTGAACAGCTCATTCCATACCGATACGACAGTTCTTTTCCTCATAATTTCCTTTAGTTTATCTTTGCTAAGTAGATAGTTATAATCAAATTGTATCAAAATAATTGATTTCATGATTTAATTTTAATCACGTTTATTCACCTGTGAATAGCTCATTTCGTACTGATGCAACGGATATCCGAAAGGTAAAAAAACACACCTTAAATTGAGTTTTTTCTTCTTTTAGAATATAAATACCAAATGCATTATATATATTCATGTGTAGAAAGAAATTTTATTACTTTATGGTTACCAGGGCCTCAAACAAAAACCAACCAAATCTCAGCAGTAACTCGCCGAATACCAGCGTTAATTCTCATCACCAAGGGGTCTATTCTGGTACCCCCAAATTATAAGGACGAATGATAATTCTAACAGAATTGCGCCAAAGTTCAAGCTTGGCAACGATTGGGACCTCGCCAACACAATAGTATGCAAACGAAGTATACAAAGAGGAAGTATTGTAATCGTCTATAAATTCGACCTCATCATTTTCATGAATCTCTAAGGGCCGTATTCACCAAACTTGATTGATCCAGGATTAAATCGAGAATCAGCAAATCCGAGAATCAATGCTAGCACTGGATCAAAGTCCTTCGGTATTTTCCAACAACGGATTACGTTATCCATGGCTTAAGTGGAATAAAAATGTAAGTTACGTTTTGATTGGTCAATGAACGTACCTCGCCTAAGCTTTTCGTTCCGCTTCAATCACTCTATCAATCGATGACAGAGACATAATATAAACATCTTGGGTTTTCTGAAACGAATAGCACTGCATCTAATTGGAAGTAGGGGATAATAGCCATTGTTGCTTCAAATCCCATAACACAAGTTCAAGACTAAACATTATCGCGTGTGTTTTGATCAACTAACGCCGTATTTTGATTCTGTCGTTTTATTCTTGTTGTTGCAATAATTATGAATAGTAAAAGGAAGAATTTTACAGAAAATGAAGCCGAGGCTTTTCTCCTCTCCTTATATAAAAATTAAAATCGGTAATTGAAAATATTAAAAAAACAGATGCAGCAACTATTAAAGACAAGGCAAGCGCCTGGTCGGAATTAACTGCCATGTTCAACAGTTTTCCCGGTTAGGTTATATTAACGTCCCGTTTTGAAGCAACAACGAGGACGACACTTGAGCTGGCACTCCCTCTCCAAGCTTCCGCGCCACACCAGCGGGAGGACGTTTGGCCAAGACGTATGATTTAGCGTGCAGCAGGCCCCATGCACGGCGGGTCTGCAGTGGAATCGGATTTCGAGCCTGCGACCCTCCGGTCTCGGGGTCGTGGCCTTACCACTAGGACACCGCGGCCTTAATAGTTTTCCCGGAGTTGCAATAAGAAATGCGAAGCAACTGATTACTTACTATAAAAATCTGAAAAAGATTTCGGATCGTCATCCAGCATTTGAATCAATGATTCGGCTGTATCTTTATTTAAACGATAGCGTGATCGAAATGCTGCATTATCCATACAGTCCAAATCATTCGCTCTGTCTGCATGCACAAATCTTTTCCTTCTTTCGATTGTTTATAAAATTTCTGAACTTTCCATATCGTCTAAATACGACAATCCATCGTTTTCAATGTTTGTTTTGATAGAAGGTAGAAGAGAAGTACGCATGCGTAAAACGAAAATCCATGGATGAGCCTCCGATTTCCGAGGATCAAAAACAGGGTGTTAAAATAGCCGGCGATCTCGGAATTTTTGTTGGGGAATACGGGTTTTCATATGATCAAGGGATTGACACTGATTCGAGGTTTAATCGGAATGTTAAAGAGTTGATGAATAAGGGCCTAAGTTTCAAACATTTTCGACCTCCGAAAAACACATTTGTTGGTCTCTGAGCATGAATGTCGAAAAACGCAATGAGGTACACTCATGAAATTTGGCAGATACCCTTTTCAATAGATTTGCAAATAAACCTGTTAATGAAAAGTCTGTCTGTTTGTCCGTCCACATCCATGTGAAGACGATAACCCAAAAGCGCAAATAGTTAGAAGCCAGTGACGATTGTGCGTGGGCGAAGCACACGGCCGCGATGGGCCACAATCTTCGATCATAATGAGTTGGAGTGTGAGTTAACCTAAAGATGCTTTGACCTGATATGGAAAGAAAATTAGTGATGCCATATAGCTGAAAGAGAAGTAATATTAGCTGTTGGAATTACCTAAGTAACTCATTCATCCATTCATTCATTCGTATAAATAAGGGGGTACCTGAATAAAAGTATGAATAAGAGGGTACCTGACTATTGTCTGGCTGTCTTGCTTCATTAAGAACGTCATGCTCTTGTGGGGGGGGGGGCCGGGAAAGCGGGTTTTACGCCTTCATCGGTTCTTCAGCTGGTGTCTGTCCCAAGGTTTCCCAAAAAGGTTCTGACAAGGACCGGTACAACCTTATAATGTAGGTGCACTGGGTCGTGGTCTCTGTGCTACATACTGTTGTCCTGTAAGAGAAGAGTGCGAGGTCTTCGCTTTTTTCGGGGAATCGTAGGATCGTACATGGGGATGGACCTAATGGCGAGGCTAGTGTGGTTATCTACACTCATGTCCATAAATTAAGGATAATTCAGAATCACACAGAAATTGAACTCTAAAATAAAAATTTCACCTGTAGACTTATCACACACATCTTGAAGAAGAATATGCAAATTACAGGAAACCACCAGATGGCGCGGATAGTACGTCACAATGACGAGAGTGTAAGAGAGGGGTATATAAGGAATGGTGGCAAAGAAGTAAAATTGTTCACAAGCGCTTTAAAAGTCTTTCAGTGCAATAACCGAATAGTTATGGCACAAAGGAAGCATTTGGATGATTTTTTACGTGGTAGAACTATCGAACGACTGGAATGTGGACGTACCCAGCTGGAAGTATCCGAGGAACTTGGAATCGCCCAGAGTGTCATCTCCAGGCTTTGGCAACGATTCCAAGATGATGATAATGTGAGTAGATGTTACAGCACAGTTCGCCCCCGAGTTACAACGCCGAATGAGGACCGGTATTTGGCAGTTACTGCCAAAAGAAACAGACGGAGCACAGCATCAGACCTGTCTCGTCAGCTCTCTTCAGCTACCGGTACGACAGTTTCAAGGCAGACCGTGTACAGACGCTTAGGGCACATTGGTCATATGCTCGTAGGCCTGTCAGATGTGTTCCACTTACCGCAACTCACTGTCGCCTGCGATTAGACTGGAGTAGAGGCATGCATTGTCGACACCGCAACAGTGGTCTTGTGTGATGTTTTCCGACGAGTCCAGGTTTAGTTTGCAGTCTGATTCTCGCCTGACTTTCATATGGAGAGCGCCAGGTACCCGTTACCACCAGGAGAACACCATTGAACGACACCGTTACGGTGGTGCAGGATGGCTCGTTTGGGGAGGAATTATTCTTGGTTCCAAAACTGACCTGCATGTTCAGAGTGTAACGATGACAGGCCACATCTATCTGGATGTCATTCTGGAACAACATGCACGTTTGTTTCGGGGCGCCATGGGTGCTGAATTTCTGTTTATGGATGACAACGCCCGTCCTCACCGTGCAAACATTGTAGACGAATGCCTTCAATCGGAGGATATCACCCGTATGGATTGGCCAGCGTACTCACCGCACCGGACTTGAATTCAATAGAGCATGTGTGGGATATGCTTGGCCGACGAATTGCAGCCCGTTAACCCCCTCCCACCTGTCTACCGGAACTTCGGAGGGCATTGCTTGATGAGTGGTGTAATATTCCCCAAGATCAGATTGATAATTTTATACTCAGCAAGCATAGGCGTTGCAAGGCCTGTATTGCATCGTCCGAGAGACATACTCCGTATTAACCATCATACAAACCATGTTATACTGTTTTTTGTAAAAAGGTTCTTTTTTGAAATTTGCTCCAGGGAGTAAAAATCGCAATTTTTATTAATTATGTCAAACATATAGCATCTGTTTTGCTCTTTACCTTTTGTTTAATAAATAGATTTTACAAATAAGTCAAATTTGTTTTGCTTCTGTCTCTTTCTTTGCCTGAACTTCATTATCCTTAATTTATGGACATGAGTGTACTTGGTTGAAAAAGTAAGTTGCTAATTTACCGAAGAATTCTTTGATGATGGGTACTTTTTTAGATCGTGAAGAATATTTTTATTGCGGATAAACCAAGGTGTGTCAGTGATCATACGGAGAGTAGAATTCTGAAGGGTTTCAAGTTTTTGGATATGGGTTTTCGCCGCTGCTCCCCAGACAGGAGAGGCGTAGCTTATGACAGGCCTAAGCAATGCCTTGTACAGTAGGAGTTTATGCCTCAGAGAGAGCTTTGCCTTTCGTCCCATAAGGGGGTAGAGATGGGCCTTTACTCCGTTGTATTTATTCCGGATATTGTCAATATGTTCTTTGTATGTTAATTTTTTGTCAAGTGCTACTCCCAGATACTTGGTGCTGTTACTCCAGTGGATGGGTCGCCTATAGAGCATGGGGGGGAGTTCGGATTACTTCTTCGCCTCGTAAAGTATACAGCCTGGCATTTGTCGGTGTTTACCTTTATTTTTCATCGGATCAACCATTTACCCAGCTGGGTCAGATATGTATTGAGATCGTCCATAATGGTTTGCGAAGTACCGGTGCTCATAACGGCAGTGTCGTCGACGCAAATAGTTAGATGCATGAATTTAAACATTATGATATTATCTTTAGAATTGTAGATCTCTATCAAATTTCAGACTCAATGCGTCAAAGAATTGACTGTCTGTTGGTCTGTATATTTAAGATTATGTGAACGCGATAACTCAAATCGCAGCAACTTATACAAATGAAAGTTGGCATGTAGAATTGTTAATAATATTGTAGATGCTCATGATACGTTGGAGACAATCTGTGCAAAAGAAGTTACCCCAAATTTTTATTATTTAAAATATTCAATTTTCTACACCATAAAATAACAGTTGCGCGAACTCAAATTTGCGGAATTGCAAATTTTCTTATGGTCATTAAAAATTTAATACAAATGATAAATTCTGAATGAAACTAATAACAGAAATAATTAGAACATTTATCCATTCTTTACTAAAAGTGAAACAGGACAAGGCTAGAAACTGGACACGTTTCTCATATAATTGATGGAGTTGTCGACCTTACTGAGATGATAGTCAATGAGCTTTCAAGGACGCGTGGGCAAATCTCTACTACAGAAGCCGACACCTCAGACACATATCCACCAAAAATGCAAAAGACAGTTCCAAGTTTGACCGAAGGTCTCGGTTCAGTTGAAAAAGTTTTAAAATTTTGGAGAAAATAGACTTTATAAAGAAAGCAATTTCAGTTGTAAGACAATAAATAAAAAAATATATCAATTTTCTAAGAGGAAATTTTATGTCAGGGGAAAAAAAATTGTCCGATTTTAATGAGTCATCAACACCGAAATATATCTGTTTTGTGCAACATCTTTGTTTTAATATGTGCTTTAATGTATGAATATATTTAAAAACTGCATTTTTCATTATATACTATCCTTCCAAACATCTGTTTGCCTAGATACTGCCAGATATTAATTAAAATTTGCGTGTATTTATGTGCAAAGTTAGAATGGAGTAAGTTGGGGGGTCGACTCAACTTACTCTAATCCGACTTAAGCGCACTTTGTCAGTCTTACATATAGCGTAACTTCTGTGTATTGCTCTACTGTGAAGCACAAAATGTGCTATATGGTGTTAACAGAAGAGAAAATACTTTGATTAATATTAGTACTTACTAATAATTAGAAATCAGAATGAATCCGGAGCAAATAGTCAAAAATTGGGACTTTTACGGCTGATTCTGGATATCTGCTCAATTTTTTACCAAATAAGGTTTATACGAAAAGCAAAACCAATTCTTTGATTACAATATAAAAAAATGGATTTTATTCTACAAAGTAACTGTACAAAGTATCATTACCAAAATTATGCAGTAACTAGTGGAAATGTAGAGAGAAAATCATTAATTTGTTACACACTTTAGTTAACTTTGTCTTTTTCCCCTCGTGAAATAGCTAGATATTTTACGAAATATCTGAATTATACACTTTGATGACACATATAATGAAACACTTATCTGTATTCACAAGAAAGTTGTAGTTTGGTATTCATTTAATTTTACAATTTCTATTTGTTCCTTTCACGAGGAAAGCTAAATATTTCATGATTTAGTTAAGCCCCTCATTTAATGCTTTATTTTCCTTCTAAACTTGAATTTGTATTGAAATACTAGTATATTATATTTTCTGTTTATTCCACTCACGAGAAAAACTAAATATTTCTTGATTTAGTTAAGATCCTCATTTAATGCTTTATTTGTCTTCTAAAACTGAATTTGTAGTGAAATACTAGTATACTACATTTTCTTTTTTTTTTCCTTTCATGAGGAAGATTAAATATTTCATGATTTAGTTAAGCCCTCATTTAATGCTCTATTTTTATTCTAAACTTGAATTTGTATTAAAAATACGAGTATCTTCTCAATTTTTCAAGTCGTTGTTCGGATGTGTCTAGTCTTTATTAGTACGATTTGTACTCACGTTGTCGGAGGTGCATAGTGTTCGAGGGGACTATTTTGAAGGATTGTCAACAATTTCCATGTGAGACCTACTCAGTGGCGTATTTTGACAATATGAGGCCACAGGCGCAAAATAATTTTGAGGCCCTTCTACACTATGTCGTAAATTCGGCGTCGGCTTAGCACTGCAATATACATCAAATAGATTTTGAGGCCCCCCCCCCCCCACCTAGGGTCTCGAAGTACCAGGCGAGATCCTCTAACGCCTGTGCGAAAAACCGACACTGCCTGCGCTTGTCAGAAGCATTGCGTCCGAACTCCGAAATCGCCGGTGCATATATTGTGTCTTATTCAACCTAACCAAGTCTTTATTTCAACCTATCTTTTATGTATCCATTCTATCCTTTTGATGCATGTATCAAGAATATAATTACATAAATTAGTACATTTCTTGAGACTAATTTCATACGCAGCATTTCTGAAAATTTAAAGAATGAACCTCCACAAGAAAAATGCAATTTAAATTGAATTAAAAAACCAGCGGGAGTGATCTCCCCTAAATTTTCTCGTATACTATCTAGCAAAGTTGTCTTGCACGACCCCCTCGCCCCCCCCCCCGCGCGTCTAAAAATTTCGGAGCTCCGCGAGTGTTACTGATATTGTCTTCGCAGAACGCTGCAATACTAAAGGGTGAAGAATGCAAGTGAGATAAAATTCGCCAAGTCAGTAAAATAGCGCCAAGTTTACGAAGGTTGTGCGCCGTAAAATGCGTCTTAAAACATTAACTGTTATAAAAAAATAGGATCACCGCTTATTGTTATTCATTGTTTCATAACAATAATAAAACTGTGAATCAAATTTTATCGCTCTAGCTATTTAAGTTTTTGAGTTATTGTGTTCTCATGAACATGGACAGACCGACATCCCTTAGACGAATTTTGACCAAAATTTGATAGAAACCTACAAATTATATCGGAAGATCACAACCCTCTAGCTTGAGTTATCGTGTTCAAAGACAGACACACATAATTCCAAAATTGTGTTTTTCGGCCTCGGGCAGGTCTAAAATGTAGAGATCGTCAAAATCTAGAGTTCGAAGTTTTTGACGATTACAATACTTTCTCTTTGTATACGAGAATGTAATAAATATTTTTTAGGAATGTTTTGTTTCGTGTTTGTTTGGATCAACACACAAACATTTCAATAGTAAAAAGAATATTGTTGCCATCTAGACAATCAAAGCCAGATTATTGTTTTTCGTCATTTTCTGTTCTGACTTCGATAGATAAGCAGTGAAAACAAAGTGCTCTTAAGAAATTTTAGAAGCAATTAAAATATTTTGTCATTTTATTTCAGTTGAACGATGTTGATACTAAAAGGGGGAATCCATCATAAAAGGTTTCGAAAACATTCGTAAGTATAATTTTATTCAGAGTCAAGTACCGTAACTAATTAAGATCTGTCAATATTATTTTCATTTTAATGAAAGTTTTCTAAGGTGATAATTTACAATAATTGCCATCATATGTGTATATATTTGAAATTTCAGTTTCAATTTTCGGTATTAATAAGTAGAAACTTCAACGATTCCAAAAATATATATAGCCAATAATAACAGGAATGGACTCGAAAACATAGTATCATCGCCATAATTTTGCCAAACTGGACTTTTTCAAGCGATAACCTGTCAAATTTGGTATAATATATATGAGAGTTAAGACCATTACGATAGCTACCATTGAAACGGCTGGCCAAGGGAGTGCTAATATGGCGACGGCGCAGTACCTTGTTTTCGAGTCTTACAACTGAGTGCACGTATATAGCTAGGACCGGTATCATCGCCAATGAATAATGTTAATATCGACTTTCAGGTTTCACCCTAAATTAGACTCTATTTAGTAGAATCCTGCACTTCTGTTTCACCAGGGTACACTAAGTTGCCCCATTGACACCACAGCGCCAAGGAAAAATATGGGCTGTTAATGTAACAATGTGTCCACTTAACGTCTTCGTTATTTAAATCGAATATGTATATTAAGTATATCAAGGCCTTATTAAGTCGCTCATCGCCAAAACAGAGCAAAGAATCAATACGGATGTTATTTATTATAAATTTTATCGGCTTTGTAATTAATTTTTCACACGGTGTTGGCGATGAGGCGACTTTCTGTCAATTAGTACTTTTCCGTTAGCCGGGCGCAATCGAAAAATCGCCAAATAATGTAGAATTCCGCCAAATTTCTTACAGCCATTCTCTTGGCGACGTGGCTTGCGTTTGGTTCACAATTGGCGACATTTGCGCCCGGCTGACGGAAAATCGCTTCGCTCTTGGCGATTTAGCTCGTGTTTGGTTCACAATTGGCGACATTTGAGCCAAATCGCTTCGCTTGGCGACTTGGCTCGCGTTTGGTTCACAGTTGGCGACATTTGCGCCCGGCTAACGGAAAAGTACCAATTTTTCACACGGTATTGGCGATGAGGCGACTTTCTGTCAATTAGCAAACAGCATTCTTGGTTTCAAGCGCTCTCATTTAGTTTAAGAATATTAAATTATTTTTAAGAAGATATTTGATAATCACCAACATTTTTTTTTGAGAGCGACTGAAATGTTTCGGTAGAAATTAAATATTTTCCCCCAAACTCCTTTCACAGTTGTCTTTTAAACTCCAAAAAATGGAGGTGCAAACGACTTAGTTAATATTGCGATGGAGATGCATAATATGATCAATAACGTCGAATATCTTAATTCAATTCCAAGAAAAATAAATTTAAAAAAAATAAAACCTCAATATCTCTTTTTTTTATTAATACCTTTATTTGACTGGAGATCGAATTTGATCTTGAATTCAGTAGAGGCGATGGCGTGAAAAAAGTGAGAGGGCAATAAAGTTACTGATATTTAAAGTACTCGGGAGTATAGGTGGTAAATCACAAAATTTGCGATCTTTCCCGAATACTGTTGCTTTTTTATAATTCCTATTTTTAAACAGCTAAAAAGAAATAAAAATTTAATTTTCACCAGAAAAGTAGGGAGCAACCCCCCCCCCTTGCACCCCTTATTCTCCGCCACTGCTTATATTGCATACGAGTCTTAAATTCATAATGGTTAGGTTTAAGAATCACAACTTATTTTGTCGTTATTGTTATAATCCAAATTGCTCCAGCGCAGTGGTGCGCAAACCGTGGATCGTGACACTTCTGGGGGTTGCGAGAAAATTTTTATGGGTTGCTAAATTCAAAGAAATTT
>BGPR01001933.1:0-17153 GCA_013235015.1 Araneus ventricosus | reverse complement strand
AGGGCTGTAGTGATACAACATTCTTTCCACACATTTTCTGATTTTAAATGCGCCTTACATGGACATTATTTATTGGCAAATAATAAATTTTTTTTCCTCCCGCAAAAGAAAAGTAAAGGTTTTTAATGCTATCCTACTGAATACTGTGTCACACTTCTTTATATTCGGATTCAAATTCAAGGCTCTTATTTAACTATATTTGCATCTACTTGCTAGATCGTGTATATATATGTAAGCATTACTTTTCTTGTTTGTGTGCTGTATGTAATCTGGATGTCTGTATGTATCTCCAGAGAAGATTGGTGATTGATATAATAAATTTTTCTAATTTATCCTTTGTCTGTCTTCTTGCTCTGCTGTTTTCTGCTGAAATAGCTATAGCCTCTGCTTTTTATAATTTTAAATTCTACTTCTTCGAAATGAAATATATCTGCTTTGATAGCCTTTCAGGCTTCTGAGTACTTTTTGATTTCCAGTAATTTACGACCCCTTAGACCACCGAAATGGCATGTTACCTATCTGAAAAATGAACCTTTTGAGATCCGCTCTCCTTTTTAAAAAAAATCGTAGTTCCAACATTTTTAGTTTTGTTTTTTGTTAATTTTTGAAATTTTTCATTTCATTTGTGTACACCCTATACTATAAACAATGCTATAATGCCGTAAATTTGTCGTCGGCTTAGCGCTGTGATATTTCTCGCATAGATTTTGAGGCCCTCTTAGAGTCTCGAGGCAGCCGGCTCTACCGCCTGTGCGGAAATCCGCCACTGATATCGGGGTAAAGCTTGTGCCTTTACCCCCCCCCCCCTCCAAAAAAAACGTAAATATTGATTTATCAGGAATTTGATTTTCTGATTCGAAGAGCTGCACAAATTTGCGAAACGCAAAAAAGAAGAAAAACCAAATATGGACAAGTTTTCTGGTTTGTTTACTTACATAAAACTTTCACTTTATCCGCTTGTATGTTGGCCTTCCGCTTTGTAGATTCCATTCACTTAGCATTACACCGGAATCACGTAGTACAGGCACTTAAATGTAAACAAACAAAGCAGAAAACTCGTCCATAGCCAAAATCTGAAGTACGAACAGCAGGTCCGCAGAATATCCAATATTTACATTCAAACTCGAAATAAAAAGTTATTTAGCGTTCTTCTAAATGGATAGAACAGTGAAATAAGGCTAATTTTCATCGTTTTTAGCTTAAGGAAGCCTTTAGAAACTATTGGTTGTTTTATAGAAATTAAAAAAAATATTTTATGGTTTTCATTTTTACGAATAAAATAAGTATGTTTGTGAGCGTCACTCTCGATATAAGTGATCCTCTTATCTATCGGAGGTGACGGTGCGCGTGTGGTACTCAGACACAGGCCGGCCGGAGGGCGGTGCAAACGGTGCGGCCGCACTAGGCCCCGCGTTTCCTAAAGGCCCAGAGCAGCTGACTGATTTTGCAAATTAAAAATGTATTAAAATTTTATTTATTTTAATCCCAATATACATGCATTTGAATATAATCACGCGATATGTGCACATTTCACGTCGACCGATCAATGGCAAGGTTGGGGTCTTTGAATCTCATTACATAGCCAAAATAGAGCAAGAAAAGTAAAAACAATGTGTTTCATTATGCTTGCGTTGTAACGGATGATAGTATATCGTACATTTGGTGGCGAAATAAATAAAATATTCGTATTTAAAGGAAAGGCAAATGCTTAATATAATATATTACTGAAAATTACTAAATAATATATTTCTTTGTTGTAATCATACTACTAAAAATTGATCTTAATTTTTTTATATTATTTTCGGACAGTTTCGGAATATGACTAGACACAGAGATGCCGGAAGGAAACACATGTGTGAATCTGATAAATTTAAGAAAAACATAGAAAAAGAAAGAAAATTGCTGAAAACAGGAGGAACTCCCTTGCAGAATATTTAAAAACCGAAAATATCCAACAAACTGGCGAAATATATAATTAAACGTTATTGAAAAATCAAAATCGCGAAACTCAAATTACACCGTATGACATCCTTGAAAACAATCCTAATTATAAAATCCTAATGCAATAAAATATTTTGTTTCACGAAATCAGTTTCAGGGCCCCCTGTTCGGGCCGGCCCTTCCCAGACAAATCTATTGCACTTACAGCCATGACACATAGGTAGTCGTAATAGTGACTCAATGCATCTCGAAGGTCGAATTTTAAAATATTTTGTGTTTTTTCGCATATAATAGCCCTTAGTATTGTTTCTGTCGATCGTAGAAAAAAACGTGGTAAAACTATGCATCACTGAATAGAAAAAACAATTGTCGTTCTAACAAGCTTTGTTTTGAACTTTTCACCTAAATTACTAAATTTTGAATTTTTAAAAATAGCAAGTTTTCCAAAAAAAATAAGAATTGAAACTAAAATTCCTGCATCCTACATTCTAACCTCATTATTTTTCCAAATATTTTGAGTTAGTAACTGGAACATTTCTCCTTAATGTAAAACAAGAACGGTCGAAATACCGTTTTTCATTGATTTTTAATTGTTTTTGTGATGAGTTCAATGGTTTTTTTTGTGCAGATCCTCGTAAACGGGATCTAATGTTTCTTCCTAGGTCATTAAATAAAGTTCCTCCTGGCAGTGTAACACGGGGAGGGGGGGGGAGAGATGCTGAAGTTTATGTTGTTTTATGATTATTTATGCTTCAGATAAATGAAGATGAATTTATTTATATGATGAAAACTGAACTATACCATTAGTGACCATCAACCCTAATGATGCCATCATGGGAATACAAACTTTATATACAATATATACATGATATTACGTATGTTGCATGTACACTGAGTCATCATCCGAACTATCATCAGCTAGAGGTAAATGCAAAAAGTTTTGCGCCGTTATGCTCTTCAATGACATGTGTAAAGTCAAGCATAATGACACAAAGTACCGATAACTTTAGCTATAGAACACATATTATTCAAAAGTTTCTATGTGTACATTCACTAAAAATCGACAAGCGAAACTGATAAAAAAGAAATCAAATGCTCCTCGAGAGCTATTTACATGAGTCCAGATAGCAATTTTAGTTTGCAGCAATCTTGTTCTGCAAATCTGCAAGCTTGCAACAAATTTGACAGGACAAGCTTGAAACAAGTTTACGCATATGAGTTAGTCACCCCGCGTCAAACTTGTCACAAACTTGCGGCGTCAAATTCATTGAAAACTATAGCAAAAACAGAGCACGAACACAACCTCGGATTAGACCCCACGACATCTCGTTTCCTAAACCTGTCGTCCTAACCATTCAGTCAGCTAGACTCTGAGAGCAGACGATAGATTGCGCTAATAGATCGCTCATACGATTTATTTTAAACTGTTTTCTTGATTTCATTATTTTTTTAAATTTTGTGTTGAGAATTTGATTTGAAGTCAAAAAGAGAGAGAGAGAGAGTGATTTTCGCTAATAACTACGTTTTGCTAGTAGAATAAATTATGAAATTAGGGTTCAAAAGTAATTACTTTTAAAATGGGACAAAATGTAAGTTATTATTTTTCAACAAACATTGACTGTTTTTTAGGTTTAATTTTGTTTATAAATGTTAAAATTTCAACATTAAGAAAAAGGCGATATAAGGCTTTTTTTCTGATTGATTTTGGATATATATGAATATCATGGAAACCAACGGGAGTGGCCTCCGCAAAACTTTCTCGTCTCGGCCCTAACACGGGTGGGGAAAAAATACACCAAACGTCAGAAAAGAATTCCATTCGCTAACATCAGGTGTAGAAAACTCGCGAATCGTTCGCGCCTTTTTTTGCGTCGTAGAATGGAGAAGAAACCGAATATACAAATTGAAAACGCCTTTTATTTAACCGTTGAAAAGAATATTGGGCAAGAATCTACAATTAATGTTATTAGGAATTACATACAATGCCTAGGGAAAGTATATAACATAATCAAATAATTATAATATTACTACTACCTTAGTTACTACTACTAGTAGTAGTTACTTAGACAAAAAAATGCCTAGGCATTCTGCAGAATTCCGGCGTTTCGCAGATAGCAAAGGTTGCCATTTCACTTTCCATAAGCTGTTCGCGAAAGCATTTCCGCGCAAACCGATTTGGAAACCATTCCCACAAAAATTCACGTAGGAAAGCTTTTTATGAACCACCTGTCCCATCGTGTAGCCCCGTCCGGTGTAGTGGTTATTGCGTTTGCCCTCCCACTCTGTGAACGCGAGTTCGATCCCCGGCTCGGAGGAATGTTAAGCTTTGCCCAATCTACTACGAAATCGTACAAGTAAGTTCAATTAAAAATTAGATTAATCAGATTAATAATCAAGCTTTGGTTAATTAAGATTCCTAATTGATCTACTTAATTGACATTCTAGATAAGTTGGACTAAGATGTCGTCAGGAGAAGAGGAATAAAAAAGGGGGTTGACCCCTCTGTAGGAGTAAGGCTTCGGAGGTTGGAAGGGAGGATTTTATTTTTTCCGCCGAAGGAGGGCTCTTAGCAACCTTTTGAACGGCCTGAAACAAGCTTGTAATAAAAGCTTGGGGAATCTTACTAAAAACCTTGTTTCTTGTTTACTAGCGAACTTTTCCGCTACCTTTCCGAAAGGTTCAACCCTTGCCATGGAAACCTTTGTGACAAGCCTTTACCCTTGCCGACGACAAGGTTTCCAAAACCTTTTAGACGAGCTTTCTTTGCTATCTGGGTTCATACGTTGTCGGTATAACGTTTATAATACGAATACAAAGCTGAATTAATATTTGCTTATTGAAAGATGTATTTTGAATACTAGATTAATGCAAATTTTCTTTAATTTTCTAATTACAGTAGAATTCAAACTAATTGGGGCGGACCTTTGTTCGGATTCCGGGAAATTCGGTAAAGTATCCTTGATATACCAAATGCAGTAGAGTATTAACTCTGGGTGCTCTGTGAATGTGCACGGAAAGAGTACGCAACTAGTGATGTAAAATACCCAGGTATTTATTTTAAAGGGTAAATGCCTTGGGTATGTGCCCGGGTAAACACCCAAAATGGATATTTATTTTTCATTCAACTTTTATTCATATAAAATACATGCACTAGCGTATAATAATGATACTGCTATACATATTGAGTGTAAGGTAAAAGAAGAAAAACTAGAAACATAGGAACCTTTTAAAATTTTTTAAATTTTATAAAAACTTTAAAAAAATTATCGGAAAAAACAAATACAATACTAAATCGTGCATAAATACGTGATTTAAATATCAGTCCTTTTTAATCACAATGAGTAAATGAATAATGTATTTGCTGATTTTTTTAAAAAGAGTTATTTTAACTAAATTAAAAAAAAAGAATGTTAAATTTGCTTTTAAAATGATAAAGAGCTGATAATTTAAACTAAAATGAAATACACAATTGTTTATAATTCTGTTTGGATGAATTAGTCAAAGAACCAGACATTTCTGCTTAAAAGATAGTGAACGTAAACTTCTTGTCGCTGAAACTGTTGTGTTATTTGAAGATGCATTAGACATTTTCTCGCTAGATCGGGTTCATCAACAACAATACTGAAATGTTTTTGAAACTCCAAATTTGGTGTAGTTGTAATGGTTGGAATCAGTGGCGGACTGGGTCTGAAAATAGTGGTTGCCAGGAGTCGGTGAGGGCCCACACATATCTACAATCATAACATTAATATATATATATATATATATATATTATTAATTTAATTATTAAATATATATATACATATGTATATGTAATAATCTCACTTAATTTTACTTTAAATTCTAATATTATATATTTTAAATCTTAGTACAATATTAATGTATTCTAAAGTCACTTTTCTTATACTCCAGTTTCGTTTTATTTCCCACGCTAGGGGTATGTAAAATCTCGCGTTTTGGCATATTTATTACTAAAAGAATATTTTAATCTCTTCCACGCGCCAGCTTAAATCGCGAAATCAGCAACTTGTTGGCGCCATACTTTTTCCTAAAACACTTACGTAATTTACTAAAAATAGCTAATATTCCCTTCACTTTGATGAAGTGTCTATATGTTAATCCCTTATCTAAGAGAATGAAGGGATTTTCCGTTCTCTTTTGACTTGAATCTTTCATACGAGATGTGCGCATATTCCGCCACTCTCCCATAATAAATAAAAACAGTTAATAACTCGGCTTGTTCCTTATTTGACGACTACAACAACGGAATCATTTTATGTATATATTTTATTATATATAATTATAATTTAAAATCAGTCTATTCCTAATCTAAAGATATTTCAAAGATATTATTAATTAATTTAAGTATTATACATAATCACTGGAAGTAACAAATATAAATTCAAATTTATGTGATTGAATGTTAAAAAATTCTTGAAATAACTATATGGTTCCAAAATTACAGCGTGCTACACATCCACAAAATGTTTTTAAGCAAACTTAAAATAAAATGCAAACTATCTACCAATTTTAATGTTTTTAAAGAACACCTGTTTCTGTTAAAGACTGACAACTGAAAAGTACAGAAATCCACTAGATTAAGAGCAAGTCAACAAGCGTTTCAGTTCGCTAGAATAATGGTTTCAGTAGTTTGATTATAAAAAATACAAAATTCTAATTTACAATTGATTTCAGACAAAGCGGTTAATAATTTTAAAACATTTTCTATTAATCAACCTCAATATTCTTTATTTATAGAATGGGACATTTTTTAAATTATAAAACAACAGGATGTAAAACTTCAAATAGGTTATTAGAAAAAATTACGAAGAGGAAAGGTTTCAGAAACTACCTTTCCTTTTTTTACTGCTAATTCCTTCAAAATATCTCTAGCTATATTTATAATTGCTGTATAAGTATAAGTTATAAAGTTTTAATAAACATAATTAAAAACATTATTTATTTAAGTTTAAGGTTAATTTATTCTACTAAAATTAGCTTTTCTTCAGTAAGCAAACTACTCATAATTTCTATATAATACACATCTTAAAAGACTTAATGGTACAATAGAAAGAAATATGCAATGGTATCAAATGCATGTTTAATAAAAATAAATAATGATCAGATTTAAATCAACATTTTCATCATTATTTTAATGATTGTGTAGAAAAGAGTTAAATCGTTTTATTTCAGACAATCAAAATTACTATAAGAGACAACAGTCTTCTCGGTGTTTTAAAAAAAAATGCGTGGAAATTCAACTCACAAACTGAATTCCCATTAATTATTATTATGTACACGACATTCAAATGGAAGTATATACTCTTATTTCGCATCTGAACATTTGAAAAATCTTATTTTATTTTATCGTGAACATCCGCTAGTAATTTATATTTGCAAAACTTTCTTAGAAATATTAAAACAAATCATGTTTCTGTAATGCAACAAAAACATGTTTTTAATAATTTGTTAAAAACAATAATTAATTGATTTTAATTTTAATAAATTCGATTATATTCTTTGTAACACGCTGGTGCGGGGCCCTATTTGGAGCAATCGGTCCAATCGGCTTAAGGCCGGCCCCGACTTTCAACTTAACAAAAATTAAATAAGTTGGCGAATTTAAAGTTTGCTGATATAATCAAATTAAGACAATTAATGAGATAGACGAGTCGGTTGGTAGTCAAATGCGATTAGTGTTTCATATTACAAAAGCAACGTAAAAATAAAGAAATGATAATTTTAGCTTACCTCTCAAAAAAATTTTTTTCTTTCTTTTTCAACATACGCTACGTATGTCCTTACTTTCTTCCTACTAAAAGCAGAAATAACACTTTTTTCACTAATTATTTTCCATGAAAGACAGACCAATAAGACAGGTCCCTTTCACTCTTCTAAACGCAAACGCACAAAGAAAAGCGTGAGTCATAAATGTCATTTGGTGTCTTGTGATTAGGGTGGGCACGATTTCTCCCACCCGCCCTAATCACAGTTTTGGGTAAGAAAACCTTTTCCTACAGGCGAGTTCCCAGGCTTGTGAGATTTATGACGGTAAAATGAAACTACAAAAAAAAAGAAAGAAAAAACCACCTTATAGCCATCTCTCACAAGAACCGCAGTCTATCTGCACAAAGGGAGGCAATTCTTTTCCGGGGGCTTCCGAAACCAGCAAAATATCTTAACGAGTTTTGCGACTCGAATTTTCAAAGAAGAGATGCCCCGTTTCAATGCCCCGAAGGTTTGCTGGTGAAACATCTGTAAATGATCGGAAGTTCAAAGGAAGTGGACAGAAAGCCGTTCCTACCAGGGCCCTGGTTCCTATGGGCGGATATTCGACCACCCGCTGTTTGACTGGTCGAATTACGACGGCAGTAAATCCCTAAAAACGGGTGTCGAACTCCAAAACATGGACCTTGGGGGAAAGGGCTATTTTGTTTATGTGTTTGAGAGAAGGAGTTCTTCTTTGCTTCTCTGCCACACTTTCTGGGGGGGCCCAAATTGTCTTCTGTTTAAGGGGCCCACTTGCCATCGGGCAAGCTGGCAACCTAGCCAGTCCGCCACTGGTTGGAATTTGTTTAAAACAAAAATTATTATCTACTAGCTGTGTGGCCCGGCGTTGCACGGGCTATCACGAATAATAGGATATTAACGGGGGGGGGGAGAGAAGTGAGGTCACGTGAGACCTTGGAATCCATATATTTTCATATGCCCAGCCTCCGTTTTTCTCTACAATCAACAAATATTGTCACTTTCCCTAACAATCGTTACGAAGTTAAACACTTTAATACAAAAAAAGAAAGAAAAAATGCCTGAAAACGATTTTTTTTCAATTGTTAATAAATCCAAACACAGAAGCTCGCTCAAAAAGAAACAACAACTTCCGTTAAATAAATAAAAAAAATGCAACACCGGATGCGAAAACTAATAATAGGGGAAAAAAAAGAATCCACCGTGAATGAATTCACCATGCTGCCAATAGATGGCAGCACGTCAATTCATTCATTTTGACGCTTTTAATTAATATCTTTTTAACTAATTATAGTTTTGTAATTTTAATGGTCGAAATGGATTCCTTGGATTATTTTCCATCTTTTGGTATTTACGGCTAGTTTCAGGATTCAGTGGTTCGTCAGAAGATAGAAGGACATAGATACATATGTTTGCTTACCTTCGAATTTTAATAGGCTAGATTGCATCCATTTCAAAGACGCTTTTCAAACCAATAGGACATTTGAAACATTTTTTATGTGTTTCTCCATTTTGCTTATATTGGCATGTACATTGTACACTTTTATCCTTCTTAATATTAAAAAAATCTCAAGTAGGTCCTTTTCCTCTTTCCCATTCTCACTTTTCGGCATAAAATTTAGAGTAATATTAATACATGTGAAGTGAGTGACTATAACTCTTCATTAAATTAAAACAAAAATGGCTGAATTGAATTGCAACATGGCATTGTGAGAAAAGTAAGAATCAGAGGCTTCACTCGCACTATCTGTATAACATAAAATGGTGTTAAAAATAATTTTATAATAATTTAGGTAAATTATCCTCCGATCTGGTTTAAGTTTTAGAATATTTTATTCGGAATCGTGATTGCAATTTTTTTAGAATTTGGACAAAACTTTAAATTAAAGGTATTATTAACTACGTATTATATATTTAAATTTTATATGTTTCATTTTGAATCACCATTCACAAACACTTTTTTTGCAAAACACCCAGTTTTTGGGTGTTTACCCAGGCTTTGGGTAATCCGGCTATATACCCAAAAAATATTTACCTACTACCCCTCCATCACAACACGCGACGATTTGCACCGTACAGTGGCAAACAAGTTGAGGGTAAGAAGAAGATATCTGAGTTTCTTCCTACTAATTAAAGTTCTGTATTTATTCTTAAAGACCAAACCGAATACTTCTTTTAAGTTAATAATAAACATTAGCTTTGCTTCTGATTCGAAATTGTTATTTTCCCTTCATTTATCAGTAAAAAGTTTTTAGAAAATTAAAAAAAGATGTTCTGATTATCCGAAATTTCGGATTTCAGGGGTTCTATTGTAGTATGGCTATGTATGTCTTATTTTAATCTGAAGCATTTCATTCCATAAAATTTTTAAGATGAATCTAAACCAGTATCTTACGATTGAAAATAATTTCCTTATTACTTAGAAATTATTACCGTGACCCTTTGAGCGACTGTTTGGAGTAGCCCTTGAGTTTTGTGATAAGCGCTTCCATGGTAACGTTTTCTTTGCGGCGAGTGCACAAATTTGCTTTGGGATCTTCGAATAGGGTTGTCAGGTCTTTGATCTGCGTGCGGATTCGAGAAGCGACAACCCTTTCAGTTGAGAATTCGGGATCAAGGTCGTTCATTCAAGATTTTGATCCGTTCGTTTCAGATCGATTACGAGCAAATAAACTGGCACTTTTCGTTCGATTGGACTAATTAATACAGTTGAGTCTCAGTTACCAGCCGTTTCATCTTAACCGACATCGGTTTTGAATGAATTAGTAATCATAAATCTAAAAGCGCACTCAGTCGTTTCTCTTACGATAGATTGATTTTTGTTTCGCTATTTGCAGAGCAGAGGTTCCCAAATTGTGGTACGTGTACCCCTGGGGTACGCGAAGGACTAGTTGGGGGTACTCGAAATCAAAGTTATGGCGGACACAAAAAAATGACGGGAGGCTGTCTGTTTCAAACAGCCGCTGATGTTAAATGCGTAGGACTACCTTACTTGCGTGACTCTTTTGTTTCTCTTTGTTACTCGCAATTCTCTTTTGTTTCTCTAAGTTACTCTCAATTCTCTTTTGTTCCTCTGAAATACTGATGTATGGAAAATTGGCGAAATAAAACGAAGCTAATGTTACAATGAAAATTGTTTTATATATAATTATAATTAATAATATTAATAATTAATTAATTGTTTTATAATATCTTAATAAAATATATTACAATGCCAATTCTTTTGTTTTGAATTCTTCAATCGTGCGTGGATATGTTATAATTCTGTGTAGGATCGCTCGATGTTATGAAAAGTAACACACATAATTTAATAATGCAATTCTTTTCTTAACTTCTTTATATCTCGTTTGGCATCTCGTTGGCGTTTCCTTCTTTGTAAATTTACATTTGGAGCCATTATTGTAGTAAATTTGTCGAAACTAAATTTTCAACTCAATCACGGAATCTCGCTCGCGAACACGTGGCAAACGAGAGCGTCAACCAATTTTGCGCTCTCACCTCATGCGTGTGACGTCACCAACTCATGCGTATTTTTGCCCAACTTTGCTACTCAGCAGTCACTGAACTACAATTCCGATTTTTAAATTTTTTTTGTAACTTCCGTTGTTACCTTTTATCTCTAAAATAAGACATTAGTTATGTTTTTAACATATGTAGTTACCGAAATATAAAGGATCGCCCATACAACGTTTTTTGTGGCGTTTTGGCGTGTGAATCAAATTCCTTCCTGAGACCCCAATGGGAGGAACGTAGTTCTACGTTAATAATGTAAGGCATTAAAAAAGATTTACCGAATTTTGTTACCCCAATTTTGTTCTATTTAATAACTGTACCACTTGATAGGATCATTACGAAGCGTAATTTTTAGCTATCCTAATAAGATAATGCGAAATTAATACAATACTGCTTTCATTTATTTTGGCGTTTATTTGGCGTCCTTAACATCATTGATAAAAACTTCTTTGCCCGGATGGATGGTTGGGGATGGGAGTAGAGGGTAGATATGATGATAGAAGTACGCGAAAATAAAAAGGATAATCAAGGGATAGGTGAGGCAAAAAAGGTTTGGAAGCCCTGTTGTAGAGTGTCGAGGTCAGGCCCCAGATTGATTGCAGTATAGTGAGCTAGCGGCTCTAAGTCCATTAGACCGCAATGGTAATCATACATGTGGGATTCCGTTCCATTAAACAGAATGCCCACGGAGAGGTTACCTTTAAGGGGTAAATGGATCGGAATTAAGTCTAGGGGATTTATTAGGGTTTCAGTCACATTAAATCTAAAATAAAATAATACATGAAAAAACGAAGAGACTTCAATTTAAATATAAAACATTTATTGAAGAACTAAAGGGAGAATTTTACAGGGGGAAAATATGTACAAAAGAAGGATAACAAAGAGTTTAATGATTGACACGAAGACATAATTACTTGAGCTAGATTACCATCAGGATAGACGTTAATGGTTAAAAGTAATTAATTGAATTTGTGCTAGCCAGAAGGAAAAGTTAAATGGGACATAGTTACCGTAACATGGTTAACATCGGGCGACTTAACTGCGCCGTACAGAGTAGTCTACGTTCTAGCGAAAAGAGAGGGATTACAAGAGAGGGTTGCCAGTCTGCGCTTCTCGAAGTGTGCTCGTTGGTTTTGTGAGAAAAAAGAGGGCGCTGTTCGTGACGTATCATGAGCAGGACTCTTGGCTCCATCTATCGTATATGATAATCTAGCTTTGACAATTCTTATTTACGCGGCGATTAAATTATGCTTATTGGTAATATCCTGCATACATTTAAAAGTGGATTGTCGAAAAATATTTGTCGTTGTTAATCTTTCGTTAGTTTTGTGTGTTCGTAATCAATCAGTGTTTCATTTGCATTTTTCTTTTCGACTAATCAAATGTGAAGTGACAGTCGGTGAAATAGTCAATCCTGTTATTGATTACAGGGACAAGTTAGAAGAGCGGTTAGGTGCGGTCCTTGATGTCAATATGATTCATAAGGATGAGCTAGATGCTATTCTAGCAGCCTTGAAATACAGAAAAGCAAGATTAAGTCTCAAATACGGACATGCCGCTTTTTTTGAGGTGGCGTGATATAGTAACTAGGAAACATCGATTCGCAAGGATTAAATTATTATCACAATTTTTTTTTCGAAAAAAATATTTTGTCATTATTGATGAATTTTTTTTTTGCTTTCTTTATTTAAATAGGCCATACGATTAGTTTGTTGGTTATATATCCTCTAATAGCATAAGATGCTCTATAATATTTGCTACCATGTATATATTGTATTGTACGGACTAGTGGCGAATCCAGGGGCTGTGGGACTGCAGCACCCCCCAGAGCTAAACCAGAATTCTTGATTTTATTTAAAATTACTTCAACTGTTTGTTCTTTTAATTTTCCAAAAAAAAAGTGACAACATTGCCTTCTGACTTGATAGGCTCGAAAATTTTCATACTTTTCTAGTCGTTCCACTTGTACTTGTAGCGTTGACGCGGTCGAAAACATTTTTTGGCTAGTTATTTCATTGTATTTTTTATTAAATTATCGTAATTATTGCAGTATTCTTTATGATTCTTATTGCCAGGTTAGTCAAGTCTGTAAAGTTAAAGTCTTTTGGTTTGTATAAGCCATGAGGTTTGACATTCTTCACGACGATATAAAATTTTTATGCCCTGATGTTTGAAACTATACTTATTGGTTTAATGCTGTGATATGATATACATTAAGCGCCCAACGTTAATTTTGGGAGCCAATACATTTTTTACAGGATAAGAAAACGACATGATGGCAGAACCCAGCATGAGACAACAACAGGTAGTTAGGTAGCATGTTTGGAGGTTTTATCACGTGATTGTGATGTCAAGCGAATTGATTCCATTATATTCTGTTCGAAAAAATATTCAAATAAGAAAATATAAGATTTAATACATAATAAGGACTTTGAAGCATATGCTTCTTTGTACTTTTTGCGAAACTGTATCAGCAAGTGGGAGAAAAAATAGATCTCCTTTTTTTATTGCATAAAGTACTGTTTGCGTTAAAAAATTATTTTAGCTGAAATATTCTTTCTTTATGCCTAAAATTGCAGTAAAAGAAAGAGAGCAATAAAAACACGATTAAAATAAATAAAAATGTATGCAAAATAATTTCTTTATCTTAGTTAATCTTAATAAAGTCTAATTTAATAATTTCTCATCTGAAATCTAATCTAAATGATCTAATTAATAATTTTTTTAGTTGCGTTTTTTTTTCTTACTAACAGTCATTTTTTTTAGTTCCCATTATTTTTATACAAAGGGGAAGGAAATTCCATTTCAAATTTAAGAAACCCATTTAGCCGTCTGTAAGTGTGCTATTTCTATACATCTGTAGCAATATAAGAGTAATTTAAAAATAACAATTCTATATGAAATCTTTTTTTAAACCAGCGGGAGTGGTCTACCCTAAACTTTCTCGTACACTTCCCAAAAAAGATGCTGTTTCCCCTCCCCCCGCGTGGATAAAAAAATTCGAAGCTACTATAACCCAAGATCCAATGACTATCAGAAAGGGTCGTGCCCCGTGTCGGACAGACCTTGCTCCCTCGTCGGACCGGCTCTAACGCCACTCCTGATTGTACGGCATTGAGAATATCGAGCTACATCGTGGAGATAACGTACAATATCTTGTGCTAATATGGTATTCTCTTTTCATCTCGAAATTTAGTATATTATGAAGGATATTGTTTAATATGGAATAGACGTAGATGGGTTTGTGTGTCACACATATGTAAGTTGGTCAGAAGCCTCCTATCTCGCACTTAGTTCTAACTTCATTACACCGCATGAAGTGATAGAATGAAACACTGGGAATATTTAAACCGAATGTCGTTGGGTGGAACTGTTCAAACGCTTTCACGCCTATAATTTAAATCATGAGAACTTTCGTATAATTATTGAATATACTCTATGTCTGCCCAGCACTAATGCACTCATAGAAAGGGTCTTTTTTCTTGGGAATAAGTAGTGGAATTAGCTAGACAACACAATTGCAAGCCGTAGTTTATAAAATAACGTTAATTATCAAAATAAATTTTAAGAAATCCTACCAAGAATTTCATTCTTTCTTTAAATCAACACCAAATATACTGAAGCAAAAATGTGTTCTTAAAAAAAAGCCGAAAGATCACAAAAATTACTTATTTTCACGTGTGTATTCCTGTTCTTTGCATTAATAACTAAAAACTGAAGAAATATGTGCTTTCTTCAAAAAAATTTTAAAAAATTCCGTTCTGAGGGAAAAAAATAAATGGTCACTTTATCTTTAGACCAAAATTGTATACTTGTCTAACTTTGGACTTGACTCGTCAAAGGGTAGACTGTCCGTTTTTCGGTTTTATGCGTATGTGAATACGATAACTTGAAAACACAAGGTAGATATATGGAATTTAGTATATGGTTTTGACAGCGAAATTGTAGATCAAATCGATCAACAGGACGAGATTCAAAATGTAACTCGATTCTCGCAACTATACTACGAAGCTAAACACAAGACGTAAGTATAGGGGAAAGTCGAGGCGAAAACTGCACGGTTGTTCCCATTAATTTTTTAGTTTTAGTTATTAGATACTAGCATACGCGCACGGTGTTGCCCGTGGAGTCAGGACTTCAAGAAAAAGGGGGGGGGGAAATACCCACAATAACACGAAAAAGTTTTGAAAACAAAATAAAAACAAAAGATACACATTATTGATTTTTGACAATGACACGAATGTAATGATCCCACCGGAAGGAATAGGCAGTACGTCACCTCCTGCGTGGAAGGTCACCCCCAGCCAATGAAATTTCAACAATGCATTCTGGGATGGTCCGGAGAAACGCTCGCTGTCAAATCTCGCTAGCAAAAAAACTGTTTGAACTGATCGAGGAAAAATTTATCTTATAAAAACGGAATAAGATATTTTAACCGTTCTTGTCTTGAATCCGACAAAAACGTTCCAGTTATAAGCTGAAAAAATGAAAATTATAGAGTTCTTCGAATGTCAAATGCGAGAATTTGAAAAACTCCTTATCAAAAATTACCATAAAAGTGACTATTATTTAAAAATTTCAAAAAATTCAGTAAATTGTGTTAGAAATTCAAAACAAACTTCATTAGAACGAAAATTGTTTGTTCTATCCGATGGTGCATTGATTGTTTTTCAAAGAATCATTAGAAAAGATACTACAGCCGTAAACGCCCCGAAAATGACCCCAAACAACACAAAACATTAAATAAAAAATTTTCTAGATTGAATTTTAAAATTCCGGCTTCGAGGTGCATTGAGTCACCATTACGACTACCTGCGTGACAAATTTCAAGGTTGTCAGTGCGATAGATTCGTCTGGACATCGCACGCACACACACAAACATTGGCTTTTATAAGTATAAATGCCGTTTCAGAAGACGCAGGCAACTACTTTTGTTTTTCTTCTTCTCCGTCGATCCTTGTTGACTCTTCTTCGGGTGAGTCGGTCGGAGTGGGTTATGTATGTGTGTATGCAATTACTTTTGTTTGAGGATTTTAAACATTTTCTTGTATTGTTTGAGGATTTTAAACGACACTGCTGATAGTTCTCTTGATGTGTTCGAATGTGCCGCGTATTTTCTAGGGATGGAAGTTATTGCGAAAATAACCGGTTTTCAGTTATTCAGGTTTTCTTCACCTCCGATTTAACCCGGTGGTTACAACCTCTGAAATTAACCGGTCTTCTGTTTTTTTAATAAAAAAACTCCGTTTGTAGACAATTTTTTTATTTATATTGCTTTTACAGGCCAATACATTGGCCAATATTTATCTGTTCATAAAGACTCTCCCAGTAATCCGCCAAACCAACAGACGCCTCGAGGAAGCGGTGGCCTAAGATGAAGAAATTCTAAGTTTCATAACTTGGTAAACCTTAGTCTAATGAAACCTAAAATCGAATCTATCTTCCGATCCGGTTTTTTTACCCGGTTATTGGATTTTAAAAAAATAACCGTTATAACCGGGCCAACAAAATAACCGAAAAAAAAACCGGTTAAACGAAGAAAGAAAAAAAAATAGAGATTTTCGGTTTAAACCGGTAGGTTTTTCACATCTCTAGTAGTTTGGTTTGTTTCTTCAGCTTTACTGGTTTCAAGCTTTACAGAGCTAAATTCCTGTGGTAAATTAAACAGTGGAGTTTCTCCGCGCCTAAAGGAACTCTGACATCTATACGTTCCATAAAACGACCTCCTCCAAACCTAACCGTCAATCTGTTTTTAAGTATTCTAGCAAAGACTGAGAACACCTAGAGTTACTTGATTTAAAAACTTGTCCATTTGCTAGCTTTATTGCGCCAGAAAAAAATACAACCGTTTTAAGTCGAACTCAAAAAGGAAAGATCGATGTGTTGGAAGTTCAGAGTAGACCTCGCATTATCTAATATCTACAATGTTAAGAAATTTCTTAATAATGAAA
>BGPR01001932.1:192608-208548 GCA_013235015.1 Araneus ventricosus | reverse complement strand
CTTGATATTTTGTATCAGGTACGCGAAAGTATCAGGTACACGAATATGATACAGACCAAAAGTACCAGGTACTCGGTATCCCTACTCGGACTCGATTGATAAAGACTGGTAATCGCTTCGACCTCGTTCGGTCGGGTGATACTGTATGAACTTGATACAAATTATCATATTCAAACAGTTCCTCGTTTGGAATGCTTCGCGTTTTCGGTAGAGCTAATGATGATATGATGTCCTTGGTTTTGAAGTGCTAAACGGGTGGGGGGAGGGGAGAGGAGAGGAAAAGATTTGTTTTTGGAAGGCAAGGGTTCCTCTTATTATTTCTGCCTTGACGACGCTATTAGGATGCTTTATGTTTTTTTTAAACAATCTATCTAGAGTACTTCTTACATGAAATAAAATTATTTCTAACGCATTTTTTTTCTCCGTTCCTTGCAATGTTTATTAAGTATACCATATTGATGGGATTTTATATGAATAAATAAATGTATTTTGCTTTAAACCTTTTTTTCATTCGAAACAAATAAGTGGCAGACGAGTAGATATCAAAGATAAAAAAGTTTTCTTTTCAAAAAACTTTCTACGGAACTCAAACAACAGAATTATTATTAGTAAAATAAATTGAACACAAAAATTAAACTTTGAACATAAATAATATATTCAAAATATAACGATTTAAAAAATATGCTTAAAGAGAAAATACTTCCATTTTTTCAATTTAATTATAAATATGCGATGAAGTACTTAAAAGCAAAGGGAAAGTTAAACTCTTGATATCATAATTTTAAGTTTTATGAAAATCTTTATTTTTTTAATAACGTTTAAAAATAAAGTACAAAATTAATAACCAAAGTTATAGAAAACAATTTGGGTAGATATAGAGATAATAGTATTTAAAGCTAATATCTAAAAAAATATGTATAAAATTTCTCTTTTCTTAAGAGAGTAGTTAAGTAGGTATATTAACAAAAGTATTGAGAACATATAGGTGCAACTACAAAAAACTAAAGAGAGAGAGAGAAAAAGAAAAAAATTAATAATCATAGTTTAGAAAACTAATTTTTTTATTTTGTCAGAAGATAATCGTGTTCTTCTCTCATTTAAGATAAGTCCCGCTCTCGAAAAAATACGTTCACATGGAACGGATGTCACAATCGGACAAAAATGTTTTCTGACAAGTTTTTTTAAGTATGGAAAATTGTATCCGTGTTCTCACCACCATTTTAATGGATTTTTATTGTGATCTAACAGAGGTTCTTCCAAGTACCTGCCTACTTCGGCAATCGCTCTCGATCGAGATGTTCCGACAGTCTTGTACGATAACTATAAATAAATAAAGAAAGAAATAAACTAAAACAAACGAAATTGTCTCTAGCATATAAAACGAACAAAATAGATTGGTCGGGTTCTGAATAAAATAAAAGAACACAGTTCGGTGTGAGTTTTGGAGCTAAACTGGAACTCCCTCCCCAGTAAATGACCTACTTTCATTCCTAACCATTACCACACGTAACGGTATACATACCAATCCTAGATCAGGAATCATCACCTTTCTATTTACTAACTATATCAACAAATCCTTTCCTCTCCCTTTCACCCCCACCCGTCTATAGCTGCCAAAACAGAAGCCATCTGGATATCATTAGTTATTCCTCCCCCGAAGACGCGAAGGCGTCGTATCTTCGAAACAGACTCGTGTATCAGTACCCGATTGCCGACTACGCGAGTTCCGTTCCAAGTTCCAAAGGGTAATAGATCGGTTACCGGCTGTATCAGATACAAAAGTATCGAGTAAATTTATCGGGTACAAACGAGTATCTGTATCAACATGTATCTGATACGGGAAAACCGCGTATCGACCCAAGCCTAGTTCCACCTTGCCGAACGCCTTACAGATACACCGCAGTAGACCACAGATGACTGGATGCGATTTACATGCAGTGAAAATCTCGATTTCGACTGCATCACGCTCATGATAGCAGTACGAAGCCATTGATCCAGAGAAACGGATTAGAACTGCACAGGGGCGTGGTGCCTCATTGATGGTTTTGGAGCTTGTCTCTTGGCAATGTTTGGGACTTTTGCAATTTTTTTGTCCGCCCGACCAGAGGGGCAGGGTCTCCCCGACAGGGGGCACGACCTGCTGTACGAGGGGAGGGGCGTAATGGTGACCCTCTCAAATTTTCGCCAGATCTTTATTTATCTACTATTTGAATAGCCCGTTGCGTGAACCGGGTATAAAAATTTGCCCCCACGTTTGCAGAGAGTTCCTCGACAGAGGGCCCCCTGGACCCCACTGGCGCCACTCCTGTACAAAGAACTCTCATTGCTTCTCAATATGTAAATCTCCCGGGCGATTATTTACATCCCATCATGCTTTTCTGTCGAGTGGATCAATGGAGCAATTTTTTTAAGTGAAATATGATACAAATAATGAAAATACAATCGATCATCTATTTGAAATATGTCTTTCCCTTTTGCAGTGTTTTGTAATTATTGTTCAGAACAGTGAAAAGAAATTTCTGATAATGTTTAAATTGCGGAGAGCAATATATTTGCAGAAGAGGAATAGCAATTTTAATTGATGTGCCTTTTACAAAAAGTGCGAAGGAATGGGAAAAATATCCGCCCTTCCTGCTGAGTAAAAGAAAAAAGCTCTTCAGGGAATTCTAAGAAACTGTCCGGTTCTGACACCGACGTGTTAGCGACTCACTCCTCAGTACTCAGATAAGATCTATCCTGCTCTTAGAGACCGTCAAACAATCCGATGGACGTCCGACCCCCACTGACAAATCGTCTGACAATCCCGGCACGGTCGGAAGACCGCAAAAAGGGGTCAGACGATCGCTATCTGCGCATTTTTCGTCGCACCTACCGATAAGCCCGGGTGCGAAGAAGGGATGTTTCGAGGCACACTTCCAGTTTTCAGCATGCACTTCGACACTTTTGTCGTCGCTTTTATGTCACCGTCTTCCAAATAGAACTGGTTTCTGTTTCTCGGTGACAAGATTGCTGGTGAGAAACAAGAGATGACAAGCCATGCTGAAAGGGGTGAGGGATATTTAATGGTTTCTTAAAATGAGTTTAAGACTTCACAAGGAAAATAACAATGAAAAGTCCACAGGGCCAGATTAACCCATTAATGCCTAGCGTCCCTTTTTAGGAACGCAAGGCATTAATGGGTTTTAGGGACGCTACAAAAAATGCATCGTAGACACATAGAAAATATTTTTTCCAACATAAATTTTACAAAAAACTATCTTAAGTGTTCGCTTCTTCTATATTCAATCGGAGCCACGATGGCATGGTGATTAGGTCTCGGTCTCGTGGCCGGAGGGCTCCAGGCTCGAAACCCGATTCCACCGAAGTTCCGGCGCGTATGTGGGCCTAGTGTACGTTAAATCATAGGGGGCCAAACGTCCTCCCGTTTGCGTAATGCGGAAGTTTGGTGAGGGGAGAGCCAGCTCAGGCGCTGTCGTCGTCATCTGATCGCGGTTCAAAATTTCGAGGTCCGTCCCAAAATAGCCCTTGCGTTGCTTCGAAAACGGAACGTTAATTTAATTAAACTAATTAATATTCGATCGAAGGCATCAAACATCAAGTGTTCACTTGATAATATAGCCTTTTCATTTTCAAGTCAGACTCGGAAATTAGTTTATTTGGAACGTCAAGAAGAAAAGGGTGAGTTTGTTCAATTATGTATCAATTAATTTATTTGCGTTTAGCAAATATATCAGTAAATACAATTGTAAGAATATGTTTTCTTTTTGGAATGTCACCTAATTTTAGATTTTCATAGCTTTTTTTGCATTTTACATCGCTTCCCTAAATAGGGGTGCTAGGTCTCAAAACAATGTTTTGAAATTAAACAATACTTGATTTTAATTGAATATGTTGAGCAGATGGCTATATATATATACATATAAATAAACCAAAATATAACTTGTTATATATGAACATATAAACACAAAGTAAACAAGACATATCAAGATGCAATTCATAAACTAAAAATTCATTAATTAAACAAAACAACCAAATCTAAAATGAGTTCTAAAGAATTGATAATGCTATATATACTAAGAACAAAAGGTAAGTTTAAACATTTAGATGTTAACACGTAAATGAACTCTGTTACTATCAAAACTATTGAAAATAGGCAATTCAAGTACAGTCGGACCTCTATTTAACGAAGTCGCTAAATCCCGAAAAAAAGTTCGTTATATGGAAAATTCGTTAAATAGAGATTCACCTTTTAAAATGCTTTAAACTACACAAAACAGATTTTAAATTCAGAAACAATAAATATTATTTAAAAAAGTAATTAATTACTCCTTTTTTTTGTAAATTAATATCTATTTGTTTTATATATCTTACCCATGGAAAAGAAATCTGCAAGGAAAACCAGAATAAAACAAAATATTGTCCGGGAATACACAGTATTTTCAATTAAAAAAATAATTTTATATTAAAATTAATGAATTTTAATGACATTATCGTATTTATTTCAATAAGTAATTTTAAGCATACATTACCACATGCGTCCTTAAATTTAATTACTGATAAAGTTCGAGGACACGGGACAGCTCAATTGAGGGTGTAAGGGGGATATTGAAAGTTTTTCTAGTGAAGTGGACAGTGTGTGTGTGTGGGGGAAGAGTTACACCTCTGGATGAAATAGAAAGAATGACTGCGATTTTACTGCTTTCGATGAGTTAGGAGACTGGTAAACCCAGTTCAAGGTCATTGATCACCACAAAATGTGTTAAAAGAAAGAATGAGTTTGAAATGTTCAGAAATATTTTGCGAAATACGGAGAAAAAAAAATAATGGATCACAAGAAAAAGTTCGTTAAATAGAGAATGCACTTAGCTATTTGGAGGTTATTTTAAACCCAGTTCAAGGTCATTGATCACCACAAAATGTGTTAAAAGAAAGAATAAGTGTGAAATGTTCAGAAATATTTTGAGAAATAGGGAGAAAAAAAATAATGGATCACAAGAAAAAGTTCGTTAAATAGAGAATGCACTTCGCTATTTGGAGGTTATTTTACGAAGAAATTCGCAAAATGTTATTGGTTCCAAGGAAAAGTTCGCAAAATAGAGAAATTCGCAAAATAGAGGTTCGTTAAATAGAAGTCCGACTGTATACGGAGTTTTCAACAATTAAATTAGTTGCTTGGCTGTGGACAAGCTTTAGCCAGGTAAATCAATTCAGCTGTACAAACCATCCCTGTTTAAAGTTGTTGAAAAAAATAGTTGTTATATGTATATATAACGATTTAAAGATAAGAGGTTAAATGAAACTGTGAAACTGTAATTATCTATGGTAAGTAATTAGCGGAAGGTAAATGGCTGTGTGTGAGTCCATAGTTTTATATAGTGAGTTTAGTTTCCATAGTGAGTCCAGAGTTTCATCTTTCAGTTCCAAAGCAGGGCAGCTGCGATGTAAACAAGACATTAACGGAAGGAACAGTCTCTATTGTAATAAGAAACGATTTAACGATCAAATGTAAAATGAAACTGAAATTAATTAAAAAATTTCCTGCTTCGTTTCACATTTGATCACAATTTTAAATCAATTTGGGTGAAGTAACATGAATTTAGTATAGTGTAGTAAATAAAACCAATGACATAGAAATGCAGAGATAAATTGCGATAGGGTTTCTTTCTGCACTAAGTTCTTTAGTTCAGAGATTCTTAAATTTTTTCCACTCACGACTCCATTTCGAGAGCAAAAATATTCTGCGATGAATTCTATATTTGAATTACGAATTTTCCGCTACATTAACACACTCGCGGACGTGACTTTTATAGAATTCATTCCCATTATGATACAAAATGACATGAATACTATAACATTCAGTCACATTATCACGCATCTAATTCTGTGTAGACTTAATTTTGATGTGAAGACGTCTTTCCGCTCGTTAAAGTGATAGTCGGTCGAACTTTCTTGTGTGACAAAATACCGTCAGATTTGAATCGCCAATAACCACGAGACTAATAATGTGAAAAGAATGGTTGCCCCCACAACGGATAGATCATATCTGTAAGAGTTTGTCGCATAGCATTTGTTTCTCCTCTGACGTCATCGTACCAGTGTAGGCGCATGCGCGCGGGATTGTTATGAATTAACTTTATGTAAGGTTATAAATAAGTGTAGCGTGGAAACGCGTTTAACTAGCAGGTGTATTCGGGTGTCATTTTAAAGAGCTTGAGGAGTATTATTAGTACCCAAAGTGAGAATAAAAATATTTATCAGGATATAAGTAAAAATCGGTATTAAATTGAAAATTTCAAACTCCGCATGTTTTTTTTGATTATAACATGCAGAGTTTTCTTTCGAATTGTACGAAACTTACAGAATATTTGACAATGCGTAAAAGAAACATTGTATTAAAATTTGAATATTACGGGAAATATGAGCATTTGTAGAAAATAATGTGTAACTGCGCATACGCGAAATGTAGTTCTATATACTGTCAACAGATGACGCCATCAAAAGCTACTCTAAATAAAACCTAAGAAAGCAGCAGTTCGGGTCCGCGCCGTGTGATTTATCTATTCTGTAACCATATACTACTCTGTGCAAATATTGTATTGAAGAGATTGATAATTAAATTACATATTAATACGAAACACTTGTTTTATGATTTTATCCCGACGTTTTCAAGAAAAATCTACGGCGCGACTGAGCCTATCTTATGTTTATTTTTGCTATTATTATGCACTTCAAAGTAATGGATAACTGGTTTATCGAGTATTTTCATTTTGTTCCGTATTTTCTTTGTGTATTTAAAAATATCCGTTAGATGGAGCATTGCATAAATTAGACACTTCTAATAATAATTAATAGATAAATATTTTTATTCTCACTTTGGGTACTAGTAATACTCCTCAAGCTCTTTAAAATGACACCCGAATCCACCTGCTAGTTAAATGCGTTTCCACGCTACACTTATTTATAACCTTACATAAAGCTAAATGTAACACTTCTATGGCAACTATATACAGTAGGCTTAAGGGGACATACGACTGTTAAACCTCGAAAATTTTCGATTTTATGAAAAAAAATTTATTATTCCTCTGTCTTAATGAACAATTTAAAACAATCCGCTTTAAAAACTTCCCATAATTATGAAAGTTATGAAGGAAAATGTATCAGCTCTTCAACGTAGACATTGAATATGGCCATATCTTTGAAGCGCTATATCTCAAGATGTGTTTTTTTGATAGTGTGCACTATATCTCAAGAATTTTTGAATATTTTTACGTAAAACCTTTACTGAATATGTATTGTGCTATTTTCTACAAATTGAACCACAGTTTTGTACATATTTTCCCAAAAGAATTTTTTTTGGGGATGGAGGGGTTAGAAAGGTTGAAATTTTAACAATTTTTAACAATTTTTATTTTAAATTGGCATATAAAATAGAAATTAAATTTAAATGATAATAAATTGAGGTTCAGTTTCTTAAACAGACTGTTTGGATTACTTAGATACCCAAAATATTGTGTTTAGACAAATTTTCCGTAATCATGCGCGCCAGGTGACTGTCTCATTTTTTCTCCAAAAATTATACCCATATTTATTACTCTCTCTAATAAATACATACCAATATAAGGGTTTGAAAATGTGTGTACTTTAAGAGAAAGAACAGATATTTTTCTAGAAAAAAGTGAGTTTGTGAATTGCATTGTTTCAGAGATATCATGTATCGAATTTGACAGTTTCCCTCCATTTTTTCGAGGTTTAAGAGTCGTATGACCCCTTAATAAATCGTCTGTCTGCTTTTATAGTTCAACATCGCGTTTACAATCCGCGTGAACAGAACATGTTAAACGTCAATATGAATATGAGAACAAAATAGGAAAATTAGGCATTGATTAATGATTAGAAAGAAACTCGGTTAAATGTGTCCGTCTTGTAAAATTCTAATGAAATGCTTCAAATAAAAATGGATTTTTGAACACTAAAAACTTTTTGCTTACTTAAATAGATAAATCTGTCTGAAGGATTCGCTGTTAACTTTTCGCGATCCCAAAATTCCAGCAAGCATACCTCACTTGGAACCCAGGTCTATACTTAGGGTTACCTTAACTCTTTAGTTGAAATCCGAACACGCAAGGGGGGGGGGGTCAGAGGTCATATATAGTATAAAATTCTAATTGCTGCCTGCCAAAGATCCTCTTCATAACACTAACACATAGTTTGAGGAAGTGAAAAAAATGAAGAGATTAGAATGCAAAGCAGACACAATTTTTATTAATGTTTGGCAAATAAAAATTACGTTAATGAAAAATAGAATATAACAAAATTACATTAATGAAAAATAGAATATAACAAAATTGCATTAATGAAAAATAGAATATAACAAAATTGCATTAATGAAAAATAGAATATAACAAAATTGCCAAAACATTTAATTTTTAGTCTGAGCTGGGCCCAATGGATAAGGAGGTTCATCCATTTTCTCATCTGCTTTTTCGGAAGATACTTTTCGGATGAGATAATTTTTTTCAGGAAAGCCTTATCATTTTTTTTTATTTTTTCGTAGAATTCAGGAACAGGGTGAAATGCAATTCGTTTTGACGTTCAGCAGTTCTTTTACAACTGGTACGGACAGCCTTCCTCTCTCAGCTGTCCAAATGGTACCTATCATCAAAAAAATTCGATCAGTGCCAAAGTGCAATCAATAGATTTTCTTTGATTGACGGAATGTCATCAGCTTTTTCGAATACCTCAGATTTTCCCTATTACAATCAAATTTCGCCTCATTCACTGGCGGTAATCCGGACGTTTTGAAATTCCGGACACTACCGCGGACGTGAGCTTGAAATCCGAATGGCCCGGACGAAATTCTGACGTACAGTAACCCTACCTATAGTTTAAGAGGCTCTACTTTAGTTTAAAAATAGATATGAGAAAAAAAATACCAAAATAACGAAATGTAAAATGAAGGATTGCTGTGCGTAGCTGGAAAGGTGATTGTTTTCCTTAGTGCTGAAAAATTAATATTCATGACATTAAATACGGACATAGGCATAGTAAGTTCCTAAAAATTATCCTTATTTCCAAGAAATATTTGATTTTTTGATGCCGCAGGCGAATAAGCATAAAATATCATACACTAAATAATGCTTAGTTAATTTCCTATGCCATTGATCTCTACGGTTAAATCTGTTCTTGAGAAAATGGATAAAACTTAATTAAAAAGTTTCTGATGATGCCCAACAAACTGCACTTGAGAAAGTTTATTAAACATTATCTCAAAAGTTATCATATATGATAATATTTTCATTTTAAGCGGTAAAATTTGATGCAATTATTGTGTAAATTGAGGAAAGATATGCTATGAGAAATTATAACGTGTCATGTTTTCCTATTTTCGATTCAGTTTCCTAAGTTTTTGCAGGAAGATTTTTTCTTCTTATTTATTCATTAAACCGCTTTCTGCGCAATGAGGAAGCCGAATCTGAAGGATAATAGGAGTTCAGTGGGCCAAAATTAACCTTATTTCATTTCCACTTTATGCAGAATGAATTATTTATGCTTACTATCCTTCGCTCATTTAAGAATATAGCTCTGTATATAATAGTAGCTCTGTGAACAGCAAACATCTCGTCAAAAAATCTAAGATCTGTCCTTCATAGCTTCTTTAAAAGGTTTAGCCATTTTTCTAATGCTAATCAATTACACAAGTCTCTGCGTTTATCAGTATTGAAAAAGTTACAACTAAATGCCTCTCTACAACCAAAATGACTTAAATGTTTTAAACACGTCACTGACTCGCCAACACATTGAAACCATTGATCACCATCTTGAAACGAATAAAAAAAATCCTTAGACATGCGTCGTTTTTATTGACTTCAAGGAACATTCGTGGCAAAATTGAAGAAAATAGAGAGACGCGTTTGGTCATGACTGCGCAATAAACAAATTTACAGGCGAAATGCTGAACGGTCGAGTTGGAACAGGACCTAGCTTCGCTCGGCCAATAAATGCGCGTAAGGTAATAAAGCATAAATATTTCGTTCGCACTGCGATCTCACTTACAATCGACGATATTTCCGGTTCTGTTGTCTAGTTGCTCAGAAACGATTCTTTGTATAACCAAAGAATGAAAAAATAGTTCTGCAAAAATTTAGGATCTGATGATTGTTTAGAAACGATTGCTTTGCACATATTTCGTAGCCTTGAAGTAAATCAGCAGCATGGCGACGACGTCCTAAGCTTGCTCACCAGTGGCTTATCCTCTGGAGTCAATCATGAACGGTTTAATTTTGTTAAGAAGCATCTCTTTTCTTTTTCCAGTTCTGTTGTAGGAGGACAGCCGGTACGAGCTTCGGGGCCCCTCCTCCTCTCTGACGACGAGTGACGAGTAGGTCCACCAGGTGTCTCGGTGTACGAAAATACTACGCAGGAAGCGAGGGTAGGGCCACAGCGGAAATAGCCTCACAGGGCCCCGCAAAGACAGGGGCCTATCCACCCCTCCCCCATCCATCGCCGGACGACTTATTTTAGAAAAATTTCACTTTTGGTATCAAAGGGAGAGCTGTCTCTGCAAGGATCTTTCCTGGCGAACGGTTTCACCTTGAAGAATGGCATCTTCTATACCCTGAAAAAAGGAACGAGATCATAAAACAGACGATGGTAGAGAACGTGGCAGAAACTTGAGGATCTCCACCGGATACCTTTCCGCCCAAGAAACACTGACTTTCTTCTTTTTTTTCTGCCAAAGATACTCATTCATCCCCGTTGCCTGCCTTTGCTGTTTTTAGAAAGGAGTGGAATTTGGAAAAACTGGAATAATTAATTAAGACAGTTACGGGTGCTCTTGACATCGGCGGAATGGCTTTTAAATCTTGTGGGGTTGCATATAATTGGATGACGCTACGAAAGCGGGCCAGTTAAATTATTTGGAAGAAAGATGAAGTCACCGGTGACGCTAAGAATAGATGATGTGAAGAATTTGACGTAATATTTCAGTTTTTGATGTTAAATCAGAGTTCGCAAAAAAGTCAAACATAACTCCACTGATGAAATATTGAAATTAAATCCCGAAAAGAGCATCTTGGGAATTTAAAAAAATATCCTTTTGAATTCAATATTTTCCGCGTATGATAGATTTTAAAGAAATTCCTTTTTATAGAATTTACGATATTTTAAATAAAAGAGGTTGCTAGAGCATTTGGATAACAATATTTCTAGGTATAATCAATAAAGATATTGTATTTCATTTTTGATCTTGGTCCTTGAGCAAAGCTTAAATGTTTTCCTAAACTGATAAATTAACTTTTTAACTAACAAAATTTGATTTTCAATTTTTTTCAGAAATTGGCTTAACACGAGAGAAAGCAAAACCAACCCATTACTCAAGTCAGAAGAAATATTTGACGCTGCTAAATTAGCTAGAAATTTAATGTAACGCCCTGAGTGGTTGGACATTTTTATAATTGTTTAGTTATTATTACCGTACATTTATTAAACAACAGATATGAATTTAGATTACAAACAGACAAATTTTTCAGTGATGAATATGAATTGAAATTTGATCACAGATATTATTTTTGCGCTACAGTATTTTTTCTTTAAAAAATATCACAGAAGTTTTCAGACATATATTTAAAATTAATGCTCACTGAAATTCTAAGCGTTAAAAACCACTGCACATTTTATGCACATTTATTTGGATCACAAATCTGGTTGGACCATACTGAAAATATTATAATATCAAAACAAAAATTTAAGAAGAATAAAAGAAAGGATTTCTCTATTGATTATAATGTTAAACAAATAAATATATCAAACTGTATAATCAAAACTATTCTAGCAACTATCATGAAATTCTTAGAGTTTTAGTTTCATATCTTTTTCTATAAATGATGATTTTAAAGTTGCTGTTCGTAGTTCCGAAGTTATAACACTTAAGTGAAATTTCGAACGCACATTGTTATAAAGCACAATAATAAATGCATATAAAAATTATTATAAATCAGAATTATTCCAGTAAAGAAGATAAAACTTTATTTGCATATAATTTTCTCTTGTAAATGGTAAGATTTTCAAGAGATCCCGATTGTTTATTCTCATGTTAAAATTGGAGAACGATTTTCCTCATAGAAAACAATATTAAATGTAAAATTAAAATACGGTATCTCGAAAAGTATTTTATTAATTGAAAGAAAATTTATAGAAGAGTTTTTATCTATTAGTTTTTTAAATGATGAAATTTTCAAGAGCTTGTAACTATAAGTCCCGATGTTATGATTTTGTTCAACTAGAGTTGCAATCCGATACACTGTATAATTTTTAGTTCACACAAATCTGTTGGAAGTGTTGAGAGAATGTTTTGCCGAAATGCTTTCAACAATGTATCAGCAGATTTATGTAAGTTCTATAAAACCTGTTAACTTTTTGAATATTTTTTTTGAAACTTGTTCTTTGGTCTCGTGCTAGCTCTGCCAATAAAAATATGGCTGCCATTAAAATTAGTTGTATAGGACCAACCATGAGTTCGTAGAACCACGAGTTTGGAGATCGATCCACACGATCGTGCAAAAGCGAGTCTGATATCTTTTGTGACCCATTATCCAGTGGCGTAGCGGCTGGGGGGGCAAGGGGGTGTAGATGCCCCGGGTATCAGTCTTAACATAGAGACAAAATATTAGAATGTTTACGCCACTTTTTAATGTCAAATATAATGAGGAAATGAAAAAATAATAAGTGGGCGACCTTTATCCTTGCTAAACCAATGATGACGACCTCGATGGGGGTGAAATAATTATAGTATGCCCCGTGCGACACTTACCCTTGTCACTCATCTGCCATTATCTAAAATTAAGCAAATTGAAAACTATATTATTATCGATATTTAAATTTAAACGTATCAATAGAATGCATAGACAGCTAAGATTTATTGTAATATATCAATCATCGATTCAACACATTGGTTAAACATGAAATTTAGAAATATGTACCGCAACGCAGGTGTGGAGAGGTAGTTAATTTTCATATTCATGAAAAACAATCATGCTAGGGCTAGTGGCTTTGTTAGATTAGCGTTCCGCTTTGCAGCTACACGAGGGCTATTTTAGGACGGACTTCTCAATTTTGAACCGTAGTCAGATGACTCCAGCCGGCATATCAAACTTACACGGCACATCATGGGAGAATGGCACCTTAGGTTTACAGTTTAGAAACTGACAACTGAATGTAAAGTTTAGAAACTGTAACCTGAATGTAAAGTTTAGAAACTGTAACCTGAATGTAAAACACATGTCTATGCGTCTGATGACAATAGAAAGAATCCCATGAAGCTAATAAACTTCGCTTTCAAATAAAGAATATCATTACACGTACATATCCATAACTCGTATTTAAAACTAAATTCTGTGTAAAAATACCAATTACTTTTAAATATATCAAGGAAGTGTTTTCCAACGTGGGACAATTCGAAAATGGACTCGTCCACAGTTTAAAAGCAATCGTCTACTGTGATTTAACTAGTATATATAAATTGTCAGATCGAAATGGCACATTTCTATTCAGGATTTACTTGTTGAATAATTTTCAAAAATATATATAAAAAAGTTTTTGATCCCTGCAACCTTTTCAAAAGAATTGTGAAATTACGAAAAATTATTTATTTACAAAAAATTATTAACTTATTGTGTTTCTCAAAAATATCCTAGAGATTTCTTCCTGAAACCTATTATTTAAGTTTCTTCACTGAAGAATTCAATTTTTGAATATTCAAAAATTATGTATATGTTACATAGGGGCACAGGAATTTTAAAAAGGCTTAGGTGGGGCATGGCTCAAAAGAGTTTGGGAAACACTGCATTAGGGTTATTATTAATGACCATTTAACAAGGTGTAATGGCACACATCTGACCTTTCATTGCACAATCAAGTTGTTTAGTGACAGTAACTCAGCCAGTGACTGTAGTTACTTCTATGCAGGCCAGTTTTTAAATTCCAGATATTACCTTTCTGAATACATTAAAAGTTTCTCTGCTTTTCACATTCTTATATACGATGTTCATAAAAAGAAATTATTGTAATCGTTATAAAATTCGACCTCGAGATCTTGATGGATCTCCATATTTCAGACCTCAATGAGTCCAAAACTACCGTTTTTGAAGTTCCGTCTGTTAACACGGTCGTCCAAAAACGGAACCAGTTAGGTAGATGTTATTTGGTTTGAGGTCTTTGTAGCGAAATTGTAGATTTCTGTCATATTTTGGACGAAATCCGTCAATAGAAAGTCTATCTACCTGTCCGTTCATGAGCTTGCAACTCATAGCGACCTAGATGGATGAAATTTGACATGCCGGAATTGAAGATCTGTATCAAATTCTGGATCAAATTTGGTATATTGTCTTAATACCAAAAAATTTGGTATATGGTCTTAACACCAAAAAAAAAGTTGGTATGTGGTTTCTCTCTTTGTATATGGTATGGTATGTGGTAACTCTTTGCACTCGGAAAAGCAATTAGATGCATAATTATTCCCTGACTGCAAGGTGTTTTTTTTCTGGATTCGAAACGTAAAAAAATATATTTGTATAAGTTCATTTTTCTCGAAAAATTGTTCCGCGACCTCTTACAACTTCGCAGGTATTTCTTTTTAACCCATCAAAAAAGAAATCAAGAAACGTCAAAATGATGCACCGTCTAGCATTGAGGACTGAGAGCAACCTCTCGAGCGCAAAGAGTTAACATCTTAAACCTTAAAAGCCCTATTTTTTAAAAATTGATTTTCAAATGTTTTTTGACTTTCATTTCTTGAATGAAACATGGCAAAAATACTTTAGAAAATCTTATTTTAAGTATGGTGAATGGCTAAAAAACAGTTTCTCACCAACTGACAAACAATGGGCTTTATTTCAGAAAAAAAATTTGCTTGATAAAATTCGATAATGACCAACACAGATGAATTTCAATAAATTACAATATGGATAAGGAATTTCCTTCAACGTTTTAGAATAAAATATGGTATTCTCAAGCGTACAAAGATGTAGCCTCAAGCGAAAAAATGATATTTATTTTTGTTTTTTTATCAGCACTCTGGCTGCCATCTACATGTTTGAATATTGATTTAATAAATAATGAAATATAAATAATAAATGATAAATAAATGCTAAATAAATAATAAAGAAATAAATAATAAACAGATAAATAAATAAATAATAAAGAAATAAATAATAAACAGATAAATAAATAAATAATAAATTAATAATAAATAAATAAATGAAATATAAATAATAAATTAATAATAAATAAATAAATAAAATATAAATAATAAATTAATAATAAATAAATAAATAAAATATAAGTAATAAATGAATTTAATAAATTGATTTAATAAAATGTTCAGTATGTATTCTATTGGCAACAACAGGCCTTAGAGCTTCAGTCTTATTCTCAAGATTTTAGAGAACAAAATTGGGTATGCTGCTTAGAGGCAACACTGGACGTTTAAGGGTTAAGTGCTCTTTCGGCTGTCAGTTGAATCAATAAGACAATTCATTCCCAAAACAGAAGGGGGACATTTAATTAGACGGTACAGAACACTACATCGTTAAGGGCTTAAGATCAATGATTTCACTGAATTCACTATTCTCAGGCTTACGTGAACCAACACCACTTTCACCCAAGCCACCGAAACCGAAATCTGTTGCGCAATGCCCCGTTTTTCCGTCAGCCGATGATGCGCATCCTCCCGACCCACGCTCCCCACCGCAACAGCTGCGCTCCGCATCCTCCCTCGCCGGCGGAAGAGCGTCCCTTTCCCCCGCCGGATGAGGGTGCCGACGCCAGTGGCGTCGCGTGGACGTCGCGTGCCGAACGGTCCACTCACCCTCCCCCGCCTGTCAGTGTCGCGTTACGATCCGAAGGCTTGAGGGATGAGCCTGACCACCGGTGATTTCGCCCACGC
>BGPR01001932.1:159931-187411 GCA_013235015.1 Araneus ventricosus | reverse complement strand
GGGACATCTATACCCCCCTTGCTCTGAGGTCGCTACGTCTGTACATACGAATTGAAACTATTCATTTTATCACAGGTACGTTTCTCATTTACTTAAGTTCTGAAAAAGTGTTATTCCTGAAATCATTTCGAGAAGTAAACTCTTCGTGTTAAGAAATAAAATGTGCTACAAATCTTTCTGATATTTTTTCTGGAGACTTTACTGTTTTTCAACTATATTTCTTATAAGGAAATTCATGGAAATTATATCTCTTATAATGAAATTCATGGAAATGAATTCTGGGAAATTTATTTCAAGTACTATGTGTGTGCTTCATTCAATTTAGGTTGGAGTTTGGTGCTGACATCTAGTGTCAATATAGTAAACAAAACATTTCATCAATAACGTTGAAAGAAAATCGCTTTATAACCAATAACATTTCACGCGGCTGATGTTCAACTTAATCTTTGAGATAAGTACACTCTAAAGAAAGAGATATTTAAAAATCACGGTAAATGTGATTCATAAAGTGACGTTAATTCTGCGGCTAGGAAATTCAAAATTGAGATTTTAAGAAAAATGTCGGTTTCAAAAATTGTTATTGTAAAATTAAAGACCATAATTTCACCATTAATAAATAAAATAAATTGGATTTGTATAAGAAAAGAGAGGGATAGGATTTGGATTATAATCAAACTAAAAATATCAACGGAAATGCGCATGCGTAAGTTTTACCTAATTTCGGTGAAATTGATTCGTTAATACACTAGAAATATACGATGTTATTTCGAGTCTAGAAATTAATATTCATCATTTTATTTTGGAATCTCTCACAATTAAAAATAATATTAATAAATAATAAATTACACCTATACTTCTTGATATTCTTGCAGCAGCGAGGATTGTTGGTCGTGCTGACATCTGGTGTACATTTGTGTGTGAATTTCTATTTGTATATCGAATAAGCATATTATTTTTTAATAACTCGGGGTATTTTTTCTAAATTTTGCCAAGGCCTAAAAACGTGGAAAATAATTAAGAAAAATATGAAACATTAATTGATCAATAAAATGGAATTCAGCTTTATTTATTTGTTCCTGGATTCTAAAATTGGCTCTGAGAGCTTGATGATTTATTTTGATATAGAGGCGAGGGAAAATCAAATTTTCCAACAAGAAAACCACTTGTTTCGGCGATTGACCGTAAAAACGGCTCCATTTTGTCAAGCAGCGTAAAGATTGGACTGTTGAGCAGAGGGGAAATATCTTGTGGTCTGATGAGTCAAGATTCAGCCTATTCCAGAACGATGGGTGCGCCATGGTGAGAATTGAATCTCACGAAGCGATGGACCCTTCATGCGAAGTTCCCGCTAGACAAGCCAATGGAGGCAGTGTTATGATCTGAGATTGCTTCAATGGTCTGGGATCGGCAACATTATGCGACCATAAAATAAAGTCGCAGCTTTACTTAAACGTGCTTAATGACCAGCTCATTCCATCAATGGATTTTTTTCTTCTCCAATAGAACTGGCATATTCCAGAAGACAATGCCAAGATCCACCGAGCACTAATTATTTATTCGAATTGGTTCAGGGGACATGAGGGCTCATTTTCCCACATGAATTGGCCACCACAATGCCCGGATCTTAACCCAATCGAAAATCTTTGGGATGTACTGGAATACCAGTTAGGGAGTGGTTCGTTTCTTCCGTCGTCAGTTCAGTGCCTCGGTGACAAACTGCTGCGAATCTGGACGACAATCGTCAAGATCGGGGGTCAATGGCTTCCCACACCGATTGCTAGTAAGAACCTCTGTAAATGTCTCTTTCCAACCATAAGACTAATACCGCTGGAAAGCCGCTTTACAGGTTCGTAACAATATATAAACAACTCCATGAGTCAAGAACTCATGATAAAGGGGAAATGTAGCATCTTCTGTTGGTCAGACCGACCTTGGAGCACCTGAGATAGAAGGCGGAGCTAGCTTCAGTATGTTGGGATAAGTTGTCTTCCTGGTGGACTTTCGGGGGAACTGGCCCACATTCGTGTTCACTTTGAGGTAAATCAGAAAAACCTCCAACATGTAGCACAACCGCAGCGAGCCATTCGTTCTTAAAATGCTCCACCCTCCTTTTGCTTTCTCTCTCTCTTTTTTTACATCGTTCGCTTCCCCTTGTTTTAGGTTGCTTGCAATTGAGCTGTTTGCTTGCTTGTATTTATTTGCTGTTCTTTACAGTACATAAAAAATTCTTATTAACTTGCACTAAAAGTTAAATTTCAATACTGTGTCTGGAAATAGAAGTTGGATATGGCACGTAATAAAAGTTACATTACGATTCTAAAAAAGATTTAGTGTTCTTATGATCATTTCTCCCCTTTTTTTTTATCATATTTAAACAATTCCTATCATACTGCAATAAAAAATCTATAACGATATGCAATCCGAAATAAGTAGAAGTAAGTTAGGATTAGATTCATCTTTTCTTTTCTTCTTTTGTTATTTCCAAACTATAAAAACACTTCACAAGACAATAAGCGCTGAAACCATACAGAATCTTATTGAAACAATGTCATATCGAATGCGCGCTGTAATCAGAGCCAAGGGTGGTCAAACCAAATATTAAGGTAGGGGACATTTTTTTTTTGGCCAGGTAATGTATGTGTCGAAATTTGGATTCATTCGAACAAAGGGAAGATGTCCAATCTCGATACTCTTGGTTATTCGACGAAGCTAAACACAAAACGGGCCATATAATGAAAATATACGAACGAGAAAGTCGAGGGAAAAACACCCCTGCTGGATGATTTATGCATTAAACTATAATTTGGATACTGTTATTAAATAGGGAATCAACCCTATGTATAGAATTTGGGTTCACTATTTTTAACCGAATCTATGAGCGTCCTGTTTACTCGCAAAACTAAATAAATCCCAAAGAGTTGCATACAGCTAACTTATCTCTACTAATAATAAAAGAGTATGTGTGTGTTGGTGCTCTACAGGGCATACCGTTAGAAATTCCAAATTTGTACTGTGTACCTCGGAGTGATTTTTTTGATATTTTAATTAAAAATAAAATCAATTTAATTTAATTAAAAATTAAGTCAAATTTTGGCGTTTTTCTTCGATAACTTCCGGAAATGATATCACTCAAACATGGTTTTTGCACCATCTTAAAATTTGAAAAATTAGTATTATGAAATACCAATTTATTTGAGGAACAAATTTTTCCTTTATTTTGGAAATTTAAAAAAAAAAATATTTTTATGCTTAATTTGAAACAATATTTTTCATTGATGCAATGAAATTAAAGCTGTTTTTTAAAACTTCGTTTCAAAAATAATTTAAATCGTGTTATTTTTTTCCATTGTTAAAGTTATGTTTAACAAGTTTTACCTTCTTTGATATATTAACTCCAAAAGAATGTTCGACTTAAGTTGTTAACATTTTGTTTTCAGCTTAAGTTCTTTGAATGAAGAGAAATTTTAGTTCATTTGATAAGTTTAGCTCAGTGAAATATTTTCCCCACCAGTTTCACTTTATTTTGGATATTATAATGAAAGAAAAAGAAATAATGAAAAAGAACGTTTACTTTACACAACTGATTTTTTAATGAATTTTTAAGTTTTTTTCTTGATTGTGTTTTGGGACATTTAGTTTCATTTCTAAGTTACTTCATTTTGTGTTTCAAAGCATCATATATACTTTCATCCAATATATATGATGACGTAGATAATATACAATTTTTCTAACCTGTTAAATATTATTAATTATTATTAACTGTTTCATTTAGCCACGCAGAACATTTAATTCAATGAAATTAATATTAAAATGCTTTACTTTGAAAGCAATCTTAGAAATACGTAAATTATTTTCACATTCATTTTAATTTTTTATTCAGTTTATGTTTTTAAGTCTCATTATGTAATAATGGGGAGGTTTTAAATATCTGCATTATGTATTAACAGTCAGGAAAGCCAAAATTCCGGAGAACAAGCTGGTCCCCAAAGGCGGCTAGTTTATCTCTACTAATAATAAAGGAAAATGTGTGTGTATGCATCTGTGTGTGTTTGTTACCGCTTTACAGACCAGACCGCTGGATCTAGAGATACAAAATTTGTCACAAACATATTTTGGAGAGTGGGAATATGCACGTCGTCGCTACTTTTTTTCACAAAAAATATTAATTATAAATATTACAACACTTATTAATTATAAATATTTTGCCCCCGGAAAATATTATAGCACAAAACGATTTTTACAGAAAAATTAGCACAAAACGATTTTTTATTATTTTTCAGTCTTATTAAGTAATAATTGGGAGATTTTAAATAGTTATGCATCACGTATTAATAGCTTAACAGTCAGGTAAGCCAATATTCGGGGCGAACAAACTGGTTGCCAAAGACGTCTAATAATAGAATAAATTTGTAGACAACGCAGTAATATTTTTTGTAGTGTCTTGCGAAGAGAGTTTTGTTCCAAAATGTATAATTCGGAATTGGTTCTCTAATGCATATAGCTTAATTAATTACAAGTATGATTAATATTTTTGAGAGATGATTTTAGCAAAAATAAAAGTTTTAATGAACGATAAAGCTTCAGAAGTATGGGATTCAAATCTCTGAATTCCGGAAACTTGTACATTCCCTGGAGGGAATGCATTTAAATCTCGCATTTCATTATTTAAACGCTTTTTATCATACATGCATTATCCTCTTCATTTAAACATCTAATACTCAGCACATTTAAAATTCGTTCTGCGAAAAAGGATGGCTTGCGAATTCAAATGGAGATGTTATTCATCACGATAAAAACAATACATCATTTCCTCGAATCATTCATTAACACAAATATTAAAATTCAGCGAAGCGTTTATAAATATTAAGGTTAATGTTATTCTCTGATTTAGTGCTGACTTCCAAAAACACGTGTTTAGTTCAACTTGATGTGTAGGTATATCAATGTTTTAATTGTTGATTTCAAACGTTCCTGAAATTGCCGATTAGGTTTGGTTAGATTAACGTCCCGTTTCGAGGCAACACGAGGGGTATTTAGGGGCGGACCTAGTAATTTTGAACCACGGTCAGATGACGAGGACGACACCTGAGCTGGCACCCCCTCTCCAAACTTCCTCGCCACACCAACGGGAGGACGTTTGGCCACTACGTATGATTTAGCGTGCAACAGGCCCCATACACGGCGGATCTTCAGTGGAATCGGGTCTCGGGCCTGGGACCTTGAGGTCGAGGCCTTGCCACTAGGCCACCGCGGCCTCCCCTGAAATTGCCGGAATTGTATCTCAGACTAAAGAAACTTTTTTAATTTATCGAGCTAAGCTGAGTTGAAAAAAGTTTAATGGAATACTTAAAATCATTCGTAAGAAATCGGCAAAACAAAATCTATTAGAATTTAAATTTCATGTGAGGAATTCGAATCGTCGATGCAAATGCAAACTATCGAATGTTTTACAGTATTGGATAGTTTTCATTTGTATTGACGATCTGAGATTTAAACATTGCAGCAGTTGTGGAACTGCGGCTGGATTAAGAGGAAAAGCCAGACATCGTAAGCACATACCGGATGATTAGAATTAAGTAGGGAAGAGTGGGGTAAAACCGGGTACCCTTGATTCTGGCGCTATTATTTTACCTATCTAGAATAGGTGAGCTTTAAAAAGTGGCAATAAGTTAAATATGTTTCTACAAATAATTAGCGATATGAAATTTCATGCAATTTTTATCCAAGGTTCAGCTAAAGGAACAAAGACAGAACTGAAATACGGGTGCTTCTATCTTGATATTCTCATATATTTACCAACATGACGTGTTTTCGGTTTAGCTTTGTAGGATAGCTAGAAATAAAAATAAAGTATGCATTTTGGATTTCTTCCCTTTAGGTCCAAAATTTGATACAGATTTAACCGAAAAGTGTGGAGAGGACAGTGTCCGAAACAAATATGGAATTTCATTTAGGGGAAAGTAGGGTAAAGCCGTGTACCTTGATTCTGGCGTTATTAGTTCTCCTTTCTAGCGGACAGATTCTGAAGTAGACTCTACTAGTCAGGAAAAAAGAATGGTTATAGTGGCCGTGTTGTAGCTGTTGAATGCACGGCATCTGTGAAGATTTATTTGTTTTAAGACGCCAACTCGCTGGTGTTCGTTTGATTTTAAACTCTCCTTACTTAAAAATCATTACAGTTGTAAAAACTATGTTTTGTCCAGCTTATTATACGTTTACTAAGGATTCCTACCTTATCAAACAATAAGGATTTACTCCGAAAATTGCGGGGTTCTATTTCGTTTCCTATAACCTCTGCACTCGGGGTAAAACCGGGTACTCCGAGTGACGTAAGACCGGGAAAGTCAGTATTGATGATTCCTCCGATTAAGACGATAAAACAACATCAAACGTTGATTGTTTATATTTTAATGATGCATTTTCTAATTTAAATAAAGAAAAAGGGTTAATCCAATGTAGAAACTGTCATAGCTGTGCCCACGAAAGCTGCAGTTGGGCGGAGGAAGAAGACAACTTCTTTACATGTGAATTTTGTATCTAATATTCTTAAATTGTCATATAAAATAAAAATGATTGCAACTTTTCCACTGAAAATAGAATTTTCCTAATTTCCCATAATGTTAACATGAGCACCCGGTTTTACCCCACTAGTGGTATGGTTTGACTTTGGGTGGTATGACTTTCTTTCATAAAATATCATTAGTGACAAAAGTAATAAAGCTAATGACTTTTTAGTAGTTTGACTTTTTTATAAAAAAAATCATTGATGAAAAAGTAATGAAACTGTGACTTTTCTGGAAAGATATATTGTACTCCGATGATCAATTAATATTTTAATAAAATTTGGCAAGCTCTATGTCGAATATTTTGGCTCCAACAGTTCTTTGGAACCTTAGCTACCCGGTTTTACCCCATTTTACCCTATCCCTATTCAGAGCAATGCGTATAAAAATATAAGTGGCCCTAAGAACGCCAAACAAATCTTGGTAGTAAGCAGGACCAGATTAAGCTTTGTAGGGGCCTTTAGGCAATACAAGTTTTAGGAGGAGGGGGGGGGGGGCTTTACCCTCTTTAATTTCCAAAGCCAGACATTTTTTAATTGATTTTAACTTAATATTTATATAAGCATGCTTTATGATAAACGGAAATAAAATATTTAATTATGGGTCACCGTCAAGAGAGTTACAAAACTTATTGTAACACAATCTAGGCACTCTAATACAAAGTTTGCCAGGGCTTGTTGACTCATGAGTTAGTCATCCAAATGCATGAAAAGGACTATACTGATCCGCATGCGAATTTGAAAACAAAGATGAAAAAAATTCTAATAATAATGCTCCAAAATTTAAACGATACTTGATTTTTATTCGAGAACTTTCGTGTATACGGCCCTTATAAATCAAGTAAAAGAACAAAATTAAATTGCCCTGAAAATATAGAAAAAAATATTCGAAGTCCCGGCCCCCAACCCCCGAAGTTGTGGGGCCCTTAGGCAATTGCCTAATTTGCCTATGTGATAATACGACCCTGGTTGTAAGTATTTCAAAAAGTTTAAAGTATTTCATTTTATTCAGTGATTACATTTTAATCATACACTTCCGTTTAGTTTAACAAATTTAACTAAATACTGATATTTTGGATTTTTACTTAAAGAATATGTGGTGGTTCTAATCCCATTTGTTTGGCATAGTGTTACGAACCTGTATTGCCGCTTTCCAGCGGTATTAGTCTTATGGTTGGATAGAGACATTTACAGAGGTTCTTACTAGCTAACGGGGTGGGAAGCCATTGACCTCCGACCTTGGCGACAAACTCCGCAACAAATTTGACGACTTTAGCGATAGAACGAAGTTCCTGAATATTGAGGAGATGCGTTTTGTCGTCAAGTCGGCAAAATGATCGCCAAGTTTGTCGCTAAGATCGGGGGTCAATGGCTTCACACCCCGATAGATAGTAAGAACCTCTATAAATGTCTCTTTCCAACCATAAGACTAATACCGCTGGAAAACCGCTTTACAGGTTCGTAACAATATATAAACAACTCCATGAGTCAAGAACTCATGATAAAGGTGAAAAATGGCATCTTCTGTTGGTCAGACTGACCTTGGAGCACCTGAGATAGAAGACGGACTTGGCTTCAATAGGTTGGGATAGGCTGCCTTCCTGGTGGACTTTCGGGGGGAACTGGCCCACATTCGTGCTCACTTTGAGGTAAATCAGGAAAACCTCCAGCATGCAGCCCAACCGCAGCGAGCCATTCGTTCTTAAAACGCTTCACCCTCCTTTTGCTTCCCCTCTCTCTTTTTTCTACATCGTTCGTTTCCCCTTGTTTTAGGTTGCTTGCAATCGAGCTGTTAGCTTGATTGTATTTATTTGCTGTCCTTTCCTTTTCAGTATATAAGCAATTCTTATTAACTTGCACTAAAAGTTAAATTTCAATAATGTGTCTTGAAATAAAAGTTGGATATGGCATATAATAAAAGTTACATTTACGATACTAAAAAGATTTCGTGTTCTTATAATCATTGTTTCCCTTTCTTTATCATAGTTAAACAGTTCCTATCATACTTAAATAAAAAATATATTAGGATTTGCAATCCGAAATAAGTAGAAGTAAGTTAGGATTTGATTAATCTTTTCTTTTATTTCCAAACTTTAAAAACACTTCACAAGAAATCCAATATTCTTGGATTTAACCTTTCATTAGAGAATTGTTACTCAACTGATCAGAATTTTGAACTTCAACCCGGGACGCTTTAGCACTTGAGAGACGCCGACTAGGAGGAGGACGTTCTGTACAAAATCAATTCAATAACTTCAACAACAAACAATAACATCCAGCAATGAAACAGCTTCTTTTAGAAACTTAAAAAAAACCCATGCTGCTATTTTATTATTCTCTCTATTTTTCTCTCAAGTTGATTCGATTACATTGGTCATACATATTACATTCGTTAAAACGAGCCCCTTTCACGAGCTTCCCTGCACGCTCACCGCACCTGGTAGAAGGAAATGGTAGCATGCAGAGATGCTCCCAGAAAAGCAACAAAAAGCACCCCGGCACGCTTGCCATGTCGAATATGTTAAGGAGAATCCTATTTTATGGATAGTAAAAGTTGAGAAGGAGAATTATTCGGAAGTTATATATATATATATATAACTAAAGCTAACTGAAATTAAATCTAGTTAATATTTTTTTGATATGAATTATTTATTAAGTATAAACCGGGACAATCTTGTATTACTTTTGTAGAAGAGACAAAGAGTTTAAAATATAGACTGTCTCTAATACGTATAGTAAAAGTTGGAAAGGGCAGTTCATTTTCACTTAACTTCTATTTAAAGTGAACTATTTTAGATAACCTTTTTATAAAATTTAAAAAAATAAATCTTGTCGTTTTTAATATGAACTCTATTTACTCATAAGTAAAATCTGGTATCTTTAACTCAAATGCGAGACAAATCAAAGAGGCTTTCAATTCGGAGAAAACAGTCGAGACTGTCTTAACTAATCAGGGACATCTAGTGGCCTTAGTTATTAAGTAAATTTAAATTGGTCTTCAAAGCAGCGATGTCTCCTTTTTGAGTTCAATGCGTCAGACTTTTTCTAAAAGAAAGACCGTCGGGAAAAAAACCCAGCATTAGCCCATTAATTAACCTTTCAAATCCTGGTGTGGTCAAGACATTGTGGTGAGCTCCACACAGAAATTACTCCAACCTATTCATTTCATTCTGAGAATGAAAAGCACTAACTGTGCAACTCGCCCAAGGATAATGAAGAGTTCAGACGTCTGCAAAAGAAGACTCCTGGAATAAACAAACAGCAACATGCCCAACGAACCAGTTTATTGCTCCTAGAAGTCGCGCCGGCATTTTGCTTGAATACCCTCCCCGGTGAGGCTGTCAACAGACGTGATGAATTCGCTATTCAAAAATCACAGCCCACCAACATGTTTCCCGAGCTGCCTTTGACAGTTCCACCATTCCTTTCTGCAGAACAAAAAAGTTTGAAAGGGTATTCGAACCCGTGCCAAATCGGGCAATCGCCACCCCCTTCAGCCAGATACGACTTCCGATAGGGTAGTTGAGGTGTAATCAGACGATATTTTGTCTGGTGGTTAGTCGCCAGACGTCTACAAGGTACTGAAAATAGAGATCGGAAGCTGGTTGAAGTTAAAGAACCCTTGAAATTTATGGATCGTTACATTTGTTTTTGAAGGAGCGGTGCAAGTGTTCTTGTGCTTGCTGTGTTTATGTCAGTCTTTGTGCTAAATTAGCGGAACGTTAGGCATTAAACAGAATGTTACTTCGCGGTGGGTAACAGGTTTTACCAGGATATAAATGGAGTCCTGCAAGAATAGTGGTTCGAAATGGTTCCTGTAACTACATAGATGATGACATTTCATATACAGTAGAGTCTCGATAGTTCGAGTTTTCCATAAATCCGAGTTAGTGAAAAAATCAGTTTAGCTCCCAAATCATGACCCACACATACACAACACGTGAAAGAATTACCGTATCTGGTTTTTATTGTTGTTCGAAGGGTCATATGTCCACTGCGCAGCCCGAAGACACCTGCAGAAATGCCCCCTCCCAAAGAAAACGGTATATATATATAAGATCGATATATAGGAGCAATGTGTTTAAACAAAAAATAATTGGCAATTATTTTAAGTTATAATTAACCTGTTGCTATCAGCAGTAATGTAATAATTTGTAAGTACGTTTTTCATTTAAATGTACTACACTGAAATTTAAAAATTGCTTTTATTTCCATTTATTTATTTATTAAATTTTATGGTTTCGATCATTCGAGTTTTCGATAGTTCGAGGTAGGTCCGGTCCCGTCCACCTCGAATTATCGAGACTCTACTGTAGTTACATTTACTGGAAAATGAAACACATTAGCCTATATAGCCTGATTCTTTGGGTCATAATTTTTTTATTGACCCATCCGTTTCTTTGTTACAGAACTTTCGACATCTTCTCTGAATGCTTCAAAACATTTCGAAACATTTTGAAGCTCCAATTTAAAAAAAAATTCAAATGTTGCAGCGCTATCTAGAATTCTCTAAAATATTGTAGACACTCTTAAGAAGTTTAGAGAATTTCAAATATGTAATAGTGCTCGAAAAAATATTATGGAATATTCCCAAATGTTTAACATTTTATAAAGCTTTATGGTTCTCACTCCTTGAGCAGCGGCTACAGTTGGAACGTCTGACATCCACAGTATTTAAGATCATATAATATTTTAGTAAATAATAATTGTCCCAAATTTGATTGAGATCGGTGTTGCGGTTTAGGAGATGTGGAACACACAAACATACAATAACTTTAATTAATATTAAGATTTCCGCCTTGAGAAAACGAATATAGGACCATGACTCATTGTTTTTCAGTTCTCAACGTTTTCAAACACTCGGTAATCGAAGGTTAAAAAATTTATTAATGAATGAAGTTGTTAAAATTAATTTCCTCTTTCAATCATTTTATAAATTCGAATGCAGCGTGTACAGTAACATCATGCCCCGATTCCCATGTATCGCAAAAAATGTACGATATTGTTTCGCACCCAAATAATATTTTTAGGCTAATTTTTAATGTTTTTTATAATTATTATATTGTTATCTAAATTTAGAAACAACTTATGCATAACTTAAAAATGTTTTCAGCATATTAAGAATCGAAAAAGTATATTTTCTTATAATTATATTTAACAGCTTAATAGCTCACATACCGTCGAATATTAATAGCAAGAAAAGTGTACGTTATTCAATCCCAAATATTGCCGCAAATAGGGTGCTTCGTTTAAAGAAGATAATACTGTATGCATTCAGTAAAAGCTAATTTTTTTCCCAGTTATTCTTTTTTCAATTGCAGTTCGTCCAGTTGTTGCCTAGTAACAGCTACAAATGCGCTTTCTAGAAGAAAGCTTCTTTAAACAATTGAACCCTTTTAATTGCTACCTCACTTGCTGTCCAGATATACAAAGTTATGCATCTGAATGAGACACTATATATAGAATCTCACAAATAATAGCAGACGGATAGCGGTTCAAACCCTTGTGAAGATATCACCCAGTCACTGAGGCATATGATAGGATATTCACAGTGGCGGTTTTTCTCACAGGTGTTAGAGGTGCTCGCCTCGTGCCTCAAGACCATTGGGGGCCTCAAAATCTACAACGTACATCGCAGTGATAAACCAACGACGAATTTGCAACTTTAGGTAGGAAGAGGGGCCTCGAAACAGTTTTCCGTCTGTGACTATATTGTCAAAATCCGCCACTGGATATTTATCATAATAATGGAAAGAAATGGTAAAGAGAAAGTATCTTGAAAGTTGTGCAGGACATCAGTGGCGGAGAGTTGGAGCAGGCGAGGGGGTGCGGGAAAAATTAAATTTTAGTTTCATTTGTCAACTTTCAACGGTCAACTTTTACATCTCTGTCCCAATTCTTTCAGAGAGCATTCGGCACTTATCATTTTGTAGCTATATATATATATTTTAAAAATTTTCCTGTCTTTCCTCTATAAGCCCGGTACTTTTATTTTCCTTTAAATTTTTTCCCCCTGCTTTTATCCCCAATCGACGCCACTGCAGAGCATCGTCACATGTTAGATAAAGGCGTTATTAAAAATGAGAATGGAGCAAGCATTAAACAGAGAACGACCATGAAAAAATTAGACTTTACCTTATAAAATGGCGAAGTTGTCGCATTGTTGGCGTTAGATATCTTCTTTCATAACGCATCATATGTTATAGTCCTAACATTAATACGAAAGTTGTGAGAGTGGCTATTATAGATTTCATTTTTTGTGGCTTATACTTGATTGCATAAGAAGTATTGTCGATACCAATGCGAACTATGGTTAGAAATAGTATATTTGATAGTTTGCTTTTGTATTGAGGATATACAGGGTGACAATTATTGAGCTATATAGAATATGAGCAAAAAAACAATAAATTTTTCAAAAACTACCGAGTTCAAAAATTTTATTCAAATTTTAAAAGTAACTACAGATATTCGGATTTAGTTTATGACATGTTCGATATGCTCGCCATCAATGGCTATGACGTGGCGCAGACGAAGAGCAAAATTCTGCAAAAATCGCTGAAGTGTCGAGACATCGACACTACCAGATCTCTCGAGCATTTCAATCACATTTTTGATTGTTATAACACTTGGACCAGTTGTCTTTAGCTTGTACTCGGTCGCAAATTTCCTTTGAGCCGCAATCGGGCTGTTATTGCTCGAATAGTAGGCCTTGACGATCGATATACGATCAGAAACGCTGAATTTTGACATTTTCAACGAAAAATGAACAAAACAGCAACAACAGTGCGCATTCTCAAAAAAAAAAAAAAAAAGTCCCAACATGCCCTGCATTCCACCTCCAAGTTTTAACTGAATCTCGCCAACGGTCGAAAAGTGTGTTGTCAATGTTTTTTTCATATAGCTCACCCTGTAAATCCAAACACATCAACGCAAGTATTAATCGGCACGAGGTTAAAACCAATAGTTGCAATTCGAAATAAGGAACGTTCACTAGAAAATTCATCAGTCCCAATCATACAAATTAGTTTAAAGGAGAAATGAGACATCTTAGAAATTATGAAATGAATTTCCGCAGTTTCGGGGAATATTCCGTGTCCCAGTTTTTATGTGCGTTTAAATGAGTTTAATTTTTTAGTGTGGCTGAATGAGGAGAATTTTCGCGCGTGGTTAAATTTTTGTGGATTTGAAATTCCTAGGAAAAATGGAGAAAGAAGATTATCATCTTCTATAAGAAATTATAAATCGAATACCCAAACTAAATTACGATTATCGATTTAAATGTATATCGAGCAATTGCACTTCGGTAAGTTAAAGGGAAATTCATGTATTATTATCTGTGAACACTAATTGACAAATGTGCATCAGTTATTTTGAGGCTCATAATGAAAAGCTTTTAAGCGTGATAAATGTGCTCATGATTGTGGTTATCAGAGTGTGAAAATGCCAATCCCTTTGATTGATGGTTTTATCGAACAACCCTGAATTCCAAACACGTTTCCTCTCAAGTTTTTCTTCATTATGTCACTTCAGCTTAATACTTTGTGTAGTAAATCTGATTAACGATTATTAGTATCTTAAAATTATGAACACATTTTTGCTTACCTATTCAAAATGATTTTGGTAGAAAAAATCTGATCAGTATTAAAAAAAATTTTGATTAATAGCGTATGATAGCTTAAAAATTTCAAAAAATAATGAACAGCAGACTTAATGATAAGTTATTATTTGCAGCATTTCTGTTGTAAAGAGAGTTAATTTCTGGGCAAAACCTTTATCTACAGAACTTTATAGGAAGTCTCACTTTGAGAACTGTTGAATTTAAATGTTCACATTCTTAAAGAGAAAATCAATTGCAGGAATAAAAGCTTTTTAGCCTGAAATGGTTGGATCAAGGTAATTTAAGGCATTTAAATACACATGTATTATTAATATTTTTATTTATTAGTTTTATGCATATTTTTTGTAACTCAAAAGTTCCAACATATCTACCTATGAAAAGTAGCTATTTCACTGAACATTACTTCTCTTTCTTACTGCCAGCGTGGTTCTTAGATAAGTTGTTAATTGATGAGAATGATTGCTATGGAAAATTTTGTGGGTGATTCCCAATGATTTATGTTTTATCACAAACGGTTGTATTGTGTACAGGAAGCTGCAATTCTAAACAGGGATTCTGATGAAAATTATATCACGATAGTAATTGTAAACAGTTTTTATTGAAAACGATAATCATGTGTTTATTTTTCACTTTGGATGATATGCGTTAAATTTTACTTTTGATTATTTTTTAACTGTTTTATTTTAATATCTAGGTTATGGCAACAGTAAGATATTATTCTATTTAGAGATAAAACTGTTCGATTGCTTATTCTTAGAAAATTATGTTCAACCATGCAAGTTGAAGTAATTAATGAGAGTTTTATTGATTTTTGCAAATTCGTCATTTAGAACATAGAAAAAATTCTCCAACATTTGTTGCTGAGTGAAGATAAATTGATAATCCTGTAATTGTTATTTTAAATGCTATTTAATATCTTGTGGTTATGAAAAATAACATTTTCACTTTTCAAAAAGAATCTATATTAACGTCTAAAATTATAAAAAAAAATCCGCCAACAAATAATCTATCTATATATATAAAACGCTAAGGCGGAAAAGGACGTGGCGGAAAAAGGGGGTTCATTTCTCTTTTGTCGATGGCAACGTCTGTTACCAAACAAAACCGGAAGCCTCCGCCATGTTAGGCATAACTTCATAGGAATAGCCTGTTACTATATTCGTTGTGGTGTAAAATAACTTTTTCTCGCAAAAAAAACGAGACGTAGAGTTCACAATATTTCTTACAATATAATGAAACTTTGGATGAAATGATTTAAAAGAGATTAGTTCGAAATGAAGGAGATGGCTTATGAGAGCCAGAGAACGTTCAGGTCAAAGTCAAGATAGTTTAAGTCAGCGACTTGGGTTTATCTAAAAAAAAAAGTTTGAATCAAAATCTTGCAAATAAATTTTATCAAACCTTCCTCTCAATCTAAAATTCAATAATCTCTAAAATTATGTTCTACATTTTAGTACTTAATTCATAATTCCTTATTATAAATGCAATTTTTTTAACAATTTCTTCTTAAATTCATAGGCAGATGGCGCCACTGGCTTGACAGAATGGTCTGCAAATATAACATTTTATCCATTACTACTGTACCCGCAATTAACGTTCCATCTGCCCGTGCAGTACCTGCAAATAACATTCTATTCTATAGCACAGTGCCTACAAATATCGTTTTATTCGAACGCATCGTACCTGATATTAAGGTTCAGGGCCAAAAAATTTTATTCCTTCTTGATTAAGGTAAAGGCAATAAAAGAAAACGGCTTAAAGATTTTTATTTATTAATTAATATTGTCTTTTTTATGTTCATAGTGCTAAGATGTCACACCACAATCTCTTTATTAATAATATTAAATATAATTTGTTTCTAGAATTAATTTTTAGAATAATTATATTTGTTTTAATTTTGCAACTCTTATTTATTTGCTTATTTTCTTTGAAAGTTTTATTTGAAGAAAAATATCTTTTTTGAGGCTAACAAATTTTAAACTGTGCTGATTTAAGTTAAAGCATCAGAAACAAAATAAAGCTGATTCATACACACACATATATATATAAAGATTTTAAAATAATTGTGCTAGGACGTGCAGTGTTTTCACAGTAGCAAGTGAAGCGAGCATGGTTTGCGTAGCAATCCTCCTGGGGATTGGCGAGCTTTAGCGAGCAGAGGGCAGAGCCCCCTAGTTAATAATAAATATCTATTACCCTAGTCTTTACTTATAAAACCTTAATCGCGAGCAAAACACTGCAATAAAATTTTTTGAAAATTTTGATAAAATATCTTATTAGTAAAAATTATTTTAAAATTAAAAAAAATGATTTTTTTTGTAAATGTTCAAGTAATTTTGTTATTTTGCTTCACTTCTAGATAGACGAATTTTTGAAAATAAAATTCGATACAAAGTTTCAACAGATCTTTAAAATAAGTGCAAGAAAATATTTTATCTGGTTTATTTTGTCTATGAAAATCCTTTCAATACAATTGTTTACATGAGAACATTGTTACAATTGTTTACATGCTGTCACTTGATGCTTGTGAAACGTGTCGTGCCAATTTCGAAATCCAGGACGTTTATTGGAGAAGGAAAAAGGCTGTAACTTCATATCAGTGCAAGACAACGTTCAATCAAAGGGGATCATTGTGATGTTTACCGTGTCACTGTGACGTCATGTCAATTGGCCCCATTGTAAACTAACGGGAGTGATCTCCCCTAAACTTTCTCGTATACTTTCCCCAAAAGGTGCTGTTTCACCTGCCCCCGCGTGGATAAAAAAAATTCGAACCTACTGTAATCCAGAATCCAATGACTATCGGAAGGTTTTTCATTGTAGGTTATAGTGATTGTAAAATATTTAGGTAAAGAATCAAATTCAAAGAGATGCGTACCGATTTAAACACATCTAATCACATACTTCCACTCTTGCCGACTCAAGGACAAAGTGACGTAACCCTTCCGCGTGCACAGAGCTTGTTACCAGCACGCATGCGCATGGAGAATCGGATTTAAAAAATTGAATATGCAATTTGAATGCCTTTTTTTTAACCGATTGAAACAAAATTTGGGAACAGATCTATAATTAATGTTAGCAACCGTCATATCAATTATTATTTATCTAAGCCAAAGGGTTTAGGAGATATAAGTTTTACAAGTATGCGATTATACAGTCCGACAGACAGTCAACCCTTCAACGGATTTGGTCCAAACTTTGATACGGACCTACACTCATGATGATAAAACTGTGTACCAAATTTTATCCATCTAGCTATTCAAGTTTTTGAGTTATAGTGTTCACATGGCCGCGAACACACAGACTCTGTGGCAACTTGGCTACCGCAATCCCTAGAAAGGGAAAAATAGAACTTTCATCCCCACGCCCGAAGGGATTCACCAGCAGATACCTTCTGCCCTGCCCCCAGGCGGGTGTGGATTTAATCGAGCTCTAAGCTATGTGATGTTTATATCTTATATGTTTTTGTCGTAATGGTGTTTATATGTGTGTGTGTTGTGAATAAATCAAACCAGCGGGAGTGGTCTCCCCTAAACTTTCTCGTATACTCCTAACACATGTAGAGAAAACTAGAATAATAAAAGACGTCAAATAAACTTCCGTCGCAAGTAAACCAAAGTTGGAACCACGCGTGGTTTGAAGGATCAAAACAAATTCAAATCCCCTGCGCATTCTTTTGCGCAACAGGACCTGGCGAGACTCCCTAAATGTTTGCTTTCTTACAAAATCGCGCCAGAATTGGTTTTTGGCAAACTGCCAAGTTTCGGAGTCCCTTCTTCTTTTCACATGTCACCATTAGGCATGCGCAGGCAGTTAGTTTCAAAACTGAACAAGTATGCGATTATACAGACCGACAGACAGTCAACCCTTTGACGGATTTGGCCCAAAATTTTATACGGACCTACATTCATGACGATAAAACTGTGTACCAAATTTTATCCCTCTAGCTATTCAAGTTTTCGAGTTATAGCGTTCGCATGACCGCGGACGTACAGATTGACAGACTTCCCGTGGACAGATTTTGTCCAAAAATTGATAGAAACCTACAAATTATGTTTAAAGACCACATACAAAATTTCATCCCCGTAGCTCTAATAGTTTTCGAGTTATCGTGTTCACAGACAGACAGACAGACATAATTCCAAAATTGTGTTTTTCGGACTCAGGGAGGTCTAAAACGTGGAGATTCGTCAAAATCTCGAGTTCGAATTTTTTGACGATTTCAATACTTTCTCTTTGTATATTTCGTATACGAGAAAGTAAAAACTTTGTTATTTTGGTGTCAAGACCACATACGAAAGTTCATTTATCTAGCTTGTTGCTTTTTTACTTTCTCATATACGAAATATACAAAGAGAAAGTATTGAAATCGTCAAAAAATTCGAACTCGAGATTTTGACGAATCTCCACGTTTTAGACCTCCCTGAGTCCGAAAAACACAATTTTGGAATTATGTCTGTCTGTGAACACGATAACACGGAAACTATTAGAGCTACGGGGATGAAATTTGGTATGTGATTTTTACACATAATATTTAGGTTCCTAGCAAATTTTGGACAAAATCCGTCTACGGGAAGTCTGTCTGCGGTCATGTGAACACTATAACTCAAAAACTTGAATAGCTAAATGGCTAAAATTTGGTACACAATTTTATCATCGTGAATGTAGGTCCATATCAAATTTTGGATCAAATCCATCGAAGGGTTGATTATCTGTCGGTCTGTATAATCGCATATTTTTAATCGTAATAACTTCTTAACAAAATTACTTAGATAAATGAAATTTGGTACGTGGCCTTCTTACCTTGATTGTAGATTTGTATCCAATTTTTGTGTCAATCGGTTAAAAAAAGGATTTCAAATTGCATAATTAATTCTTCTAATCCGATTTTCCATGCGCATGCGTATTGGTAGCAATCTTTGTGCACCCGGAATCTAGTGAGCGAATTTCGTCACTTTGTCCATGATCCGGCAAGAATGGAATCTAGCAGTGTGTGATAGTTGCTTTTTAATCGGTACGCATATCTTTGAATTTGATTCTTTACCTAAATATTTTACAATCACTATAATCCACAATGAAAAACCTTCTGATAGTCAATGGATTCCTGGGTACAGTAGGTTCTAATTTTTTTTTTTATCCACGTGGGGGGAGGGGAAACAGCACCTTTTTCTGAAGTATACGAGAAAGTGTAGGGTAGACCACTCCCGCTGGTTTGGATAATAACCTTACAGTTATTTAAACAGTGTAGCGGACCTGAATTGGAAGTGACATCAGAAGACGCTCACTAGCCATCTCTCGCTCTGATCAAAGACCTGAGGGGTTTTTATTAGCATTGGGTTGACAAGAGCTGCATCCAATTACAATTCACAGTACATAAAGAATACATTTAAACTGAACATTAATCATAAAGTGTGTCCAAATGAAAAGGAGACCTTAGCTGTATCGGCATTGTATCAAATCCCAGTGAGTTAATGTTCTAGCCGATAGGTGGTGTGGTGGTATTCCCAGTTGCACCTGCGTAGTTAACGGCTTCGCATCAATATCCTAAATTCTGGAGAGTTGTTTCCGCAATTCGTTGCATGATGGATTACTCCAGATCAGCACAAAGAACAGTTATCCAATTTCTTCGCCCAGAAGAGGAGCATGCTTCACAAATTTATCGCAGGATGAAAGAGGTGTATGGAGAACAATATCTTTCACGGTGCACCATATTCCGGTGGTGTCAGCGTTATGAAGCGGGACGCGTAAACATCAAGGACTTGCCACGCCCTGGGCAGGTGCACGTTGTGGCCAACAGTGCCAAGATTTCGGCTGTGAATGAGCTCATACGGCAGAATCGTCGGATCAGCACACTTCAAATTGCTGTTGAACTGTCGATAAGCAAAGGAACTGTGAAACACATAATCCACAAAAAGCTTGGTTATGGCAAAGTTTGTGCACAGAGGGTGCCCAAGCATCTGGCAGATAATCGGAAGACGGCGAGAATGGGTGTTTGCCTGATCCAGCAGTTTCTACACTGAAGACATCCACATCCTTCCAACGCTCTGGGATCAGTGTATCAATGTCAATGGCGATTATTTATAGTTGTACTGTTCCACATGAACTGTAATTAGAATATTGTTATTAAAATTTCTTTCCATATAACTATTCTCCTTTTCATTTGGGCACACCTTATGCAATAGGAAAACAACTTCTTAAAAAATTCTTGGTTACAAAAGAGAAAAAAAAATACATCCAGAGATACACAGAAATATACGCAATTCAGTACTACAGGAAAAGTGAACTAAAATGTTCTTGGGTAAAACCGCTAGTTTAGCATACAGTTCAAGTAGAAAAGTCTGAGTTTGCCGACAACTAATTGTAGGCGATCTATTGTCTTTAGGTGCATGTTGTAAAGAGGGAGGCTGCATCTAAAGCCAGGCACACGTTGATGAGATTCAGACACATTGATGACATGATGCAGCCTAGAATATTAGAGAAAAGCAGCACTTTGATTGGGTAATCATGTTCACAGGCAGACAGAATTCCAATTAATTTTTTCGTCTTAGGGAGGTCTATAGAGTGAAATAGATTGAGTTTGCATAGACATAATCACGAAAATGAATTTAAGGCAATTTTTTTTTCCTTCTTATTTCTAAAGTACGGAGTTTTATCAAAATGACAAGGTCGGATTTTTTGATGATTACAATATTTTCTCTTCATACTTCGCATATAAGAAAAAAAAAATCTATATTAATTAAAGGTTATTTTTCAAATTAAATTTTATCTAATGATCTTTAGAAAAAAAGTGCATTTAAAACTGATTCATTTGTTCATTTTCCCCAAATATGTAAATATTATTCCAGATGTTTTGACAAAACAAATTTTAAAGGTAATTTTATCATAATAATGATTATTTTTAGACTGGTAATCGCACAGAAATCAAATAAAACAATATAAAAATAGAAATTTTCATTTAATAGACATTTCATTAGATGTATGGAAGAAAAATTAATGCATTTTATTCCGATGTTATCTAGAGTGATTAATTTAGTTCTAGATTCAAAAAGAAATACCTCAAAACCATAAAAAATATTAAACCCATTTAAAAAAAGAGCAAAAACGAATCACTATTCGTAAACTCTGAAATTTCCTAGAATAATATTATTCCACACAATAACTTAACCTAATATTTACTTTCTTTTTCTTTCCACAAAAGGCGACCTCGGATCAATTTCCAGAATTAGATACATAAAAGGAATCAATAACAAATTCGGATCTTTGAACCGAAACTAAATGACCATCAGTTAGACATGCTGGCAGAAAATGAGCACTTTTATTTTTTTTGTGGAACCATAAAACCACAATACTCTTTTATCTTCAACAATCTCCATAACAAATCTCTGTCTATAAAATGGAGCTAGGATGTGAATTTCAGGGTTAAATGATTGAATGTCTCCGAGATCGGATCTTTCTCTTGTTCAGAAAGGTCAAAAGCTTTTAAAGGAACGGAAATGGCCGAATTCCGCAAGTCTTCTGAGCGGAAAATTCTGACTTATTGGACTGAAAAATATATCTCTCTTCTTGAATTACGCCATTCTTCTTCCGAAGTATATATTGCGTGGCACGATTTTTAATTTATAAACCACAGGTGCAAATCTCTATAAATTATTGTTCACAGGGAAAATAATTATCACTAATTTTGAATTTAAACATTTAATTAAGAAAGCTTAACTTTTAAGAAAATTTCTCTACTACAGTCGGACCTCTATTTAACGAAGTCGCTAAATCCCGAAAAAAAGTTCGTTATATGGAAAATTCGTTAAATAGAGATTCACCTTTTAAAATGCTTTAAACTACACAAAACAGATTTTAAATTCATAAGCACTATATATTATTTAAAAAAGTAATTAATTACTCCTTTATTTTGTAAATTAATATCTATTTGTTTTATATATCTTACCCATGGAAAAGAAATCTGCAAGGAAAACCAGAATAAAACAAAATATTGTCCGGGAATACACAGTATTTTCAATTAAAAAAAAATAATTTTATATTAAAATTAATAAATTTTAATGACATTATCGCATTTATTTCAACAAGTAATTTTAAGCATGCGCGTCCTTAAATTTAGTTACTGATAAAGTTCGAGGACACGGGACAGCTTCATTGAGGGTGAAAGGTTATTGAAAGTTTTTCTAGTGAAATGGACAGTGTGAGTGGGGGGGGGGGATAAAGGTTGCACCTCCTAGATGAAATGAAAAGAATGACTGCGATTTTACTGCTCTCGTTGAGTTAGGAGACTGGTAAACCTAGTTCAAGGTCATTGATCACCACAAAATGTGTTAAAAGAAAGAATAATTTTGTAATGTTCAGAAATATTTTGAGAAATAGGGAGAAACAAAATATTGGATCACAAGAAAAAGTTCGTTAAATAGAGAAGGCACTTCGCTATTTGGAGGTTATTTTACGAAGAAATTCGCAAAATGTTCTTGATTCCAAGGAAAAGTTCGCAAAATAGAGGTTCGTTAAATAGAGGTCCGACTGTATTTCTATTCTACTTAGAAACAAAAAAATGCATTGAATATTAATCCATACTGAATATTTATCAAATTGTATTGAATATTACTAGAATAAAATGCCTTTATTTTCACACAGCAATAAATTATATTTAGTTGAAACAATAGTAGGTTGGTGCCAGTAATTTCGATATTTTTCGAATATCGAAATTTTAGATTATCGAATTAATATTTCGATATATTTTTTCGTAGGATATTTTTCCTACGAAATAATGCACTGATTTTGAAACGATTAATGAACGTTTATCAATGATATACTTTTTCTTTTGTTCGATAGCAGTTTGCCATCTTTTATGCATCTTCAATATCCAAAAGTCCTAGAAATTTTAATCCCTATCAACAAAAAAACTGAACCAAGCGCGAAGTATGGCTTCAGGATGGATGTAACATAACTTTTCAACTAAACTCCAGTAATTTTTAGGAGTCTAAAGATATGCATGATCTTCCGATGTCATGGAGAAAATCGATTTGAAAATACAGGATATTTTTCTTTGAGTTCTTCATCTAATTTCATTAGTTTTTAACAGTATACATTGCAAGCAACAAAAAATACAAAATACTTTTAAAATTTCACGAAACTAGAGGCATAATGTTCCTTCGACGAATTTCAACTTTCGATCTGGTTTGTGCCGGTTCATCATGTTTACTCCACTGTCGTTTCAATGGATTTTACTGCAAAAAATCAATTTTTCATCACTATTTATCATTTGTTTTAAAAGTGGTTCATTTCTAATACGTTTGGGGTTTAAACCACTGATTGATACACTATGTTCATTGTATTCCTTACGTGGACCGCGGTAGCCTAGTGGTAAGATCCTGTTTTCTAGGCCGGAGGGTTCCGGGTTCGAAACTCGATGTTACTGAAGATCCGCTGCGTAGGTGTGCCTGGTGTACGCTAAATCTGGCGTCGTGGGTCGAATCCGCTTCCGCTGGAGAGTGGGGTGCCAGCTCAGGTGTCGTTCTCGTCATATGACCGCGGTTAAAAATTACGGTGTCCGTCCCCAAATAGCTCTCGTGTTCCTTCAAGACGGGTCTTCAATATAATTAAACCAAATTAACCATTCAATTTCTTTAGATTAGTGTGGGACTCAAATACAGAGAATTTAAAAAATCCCAGCTTTTACAAATGCCTGTTGATGGTTAATAAATGGATTTGGAGTCATTCTCTAATCTCATGTACCGACTATCCGAATCCGTTAAGGCAATCATTTAGTCATCATCAACTTCAGTTGATCGACCGAAACGTAAGAATGAAAATTAATTAGAAAGAAAAATTTGGTAAACCAGTTCTAATAAATGAGTAATATTAAGCATCAATATCATCAACTTCAATCACATCTCTTCATGATCATTAAGAGATTTCTTCCCCTTGGGCAAATAAAAACGTGAATAAATTTCTCTTTTTCTCACTCCATTTTGAAATCAACACCATGCAAGCAGCTCTAAATAAAATTATGTGCAACTCGCGTCCAACATAAGTTTAAAGTATCAGAAAACTAGCATAAAATGAAATAAATCGTATCATAGAGCAGAAATCATTCAAAATGATAGCTAAACTGTTGCTTTGTGAAACCCAAAATGATTTTTGCACTAACCTAATACTTAAATACTTTGCTAGATAAATACCATTTTAATTCGTTTTATATGCGTTTTCTAAGAACTTTATGAATGCCTTTAGCAACAAGCAAATTTTCAAGAACTGAATTCACCAAATTTCTCTTGAGATCTTACAAGCAACTGAAGAAAAATTAACACGATTTCTTTTTTTGTAAAAATCCATTCTTTTAATAGAAACGCACCAGTGACTAACATTCCAAACCTCTTAAATGCATCTGAACCTCAATCTACAAATCTGAACTGCATTTGAATGTCAAATTTCAGGCAGATGATACTTTATAGCTATAGAATACTGCCTTAAAAATAAAATCAATACTAATAAATGTTCAAACCTTAATACTAACGAAAAATTAAGAGAAGTACTGAACAACAAAATATTTCATCTTAACCAAAGATGCCAAAAAGTAAAATTATAATTTATTAATGCTCATTTCTGGACATTTAGTACCAGTCTATGAATTACAAATAATTTTATAATTCAGGTACAGGTAGATGATAGTGAATTAGTTTTAAAACATCATATATCAAGATGTGCTTTTATAGAGCAAAAAGCTGATCAGTTTTTTAAAAAAGCAAGAAACAAAAATAATTCTCTTTCAATGATTCCTATTCAGAATTCAAGGTTAATCGCCCATCAACTGCTTAGAGCCGAAACTTAACTAAACAAAGGATAGAATTGTATCTTCACTTTTTATGCACTGGGTTTCTGCTCTTAAAAGTCGGTCAATGGCAGTTGGATTTAAAAAGTGACCTCAAGCGCTTAACACATGTTGATATCACTCATTAAACCGCATATTACTAGAGAGGGATAGCTTTTCTTTTCCGTTTTTTTTACATGGTTGTGATTAACATTTTTTTTCGGTTCAGTTAATTTATTACAAAGTAAAAACGTTGGGTGTCATGAATTCAACTTGTTACAAATATTTCAATAAAATGTTACCACTTAGAGATAAAAATCTAGGCTAGAGAGATTTTGTCGGTCAGTCGCTTTTATGTTTTCAAGTATTCCAACTCAAGCTATTTTGAGCTTAGAATAATTCGCGAATACTGTCTGTTTTCAGATATGGAATTCCTCCTCGCTTTTGCGCATGCTCCAGTCGGCTTTGATTGCTCCAAAATAGAGGTGATATGACAGATGGAGGAGGAGATGTTTATATTTTCACTAAGCAATATATAGAAATATTACACAAGTTTCGAATTAAAACCAAATTGTATGATTCAAAAATAAAATGAATATCAACATAGAAAAAGAATATTTGAAAGGAACACGCGCCAAACCAAGAACTCCGGAAAAGTGGTCTTCTTGCTCATTGCATATCAACCCTCTGCGACGTAAAATTGCTCCAAAGTGTGATAGGCGCGGGTTTTTGAAACGAACAGCACTAAAGTGTTTGGGTTTATTTGAAATTCCTTGTAATTTTTCAGGTGTCCAATCGGAAACAAATCACCATTTCATGTATTTAGTATTCAGTATGTCGTATGAGTGTATGTAGTTTGTCAAAATAAGAACATAAGGAAACTTAACAACGAATTTATTGTAGAAAACGCAGAACAGTCACACATTCATCGTACAGGTTATTGTTAAATACTTAAAATAATAAGCCTTTGTAAAATATCATTAAAATTATCTACTTATTTTAAAGTTTAACATGAAATAGCCACTATGGAGAAGTTCTATAAAAAGTGCATTTTTTGGCATAGATTGAAAATTGTTTGAGAGCAATATTTGAATGTTATATGTCCATTTTTCAATTGCAATAATTTTTTATAATTAATAAATGAAATCATTAATAAAAATAAGGTGGTAATTTCAGTATGCAGCATCTATTTTTGATATTATTAATTTATTGATTTATTTAATCCTTCGTGAAAGGGAATCGATTACAAAATTTTTTAAAGAACGCAGTATTTAAATTTCAAAATTCTGATTTCAAAAACTAAGTAGTTTTCGCACATTTTTAACAAATTCTTATCCTTCGATCTATAAATCGAGAACCAATAGTTTAAACCAATAATCGTGATTCATATTTAAATTTAAACATTTAATTATTAAAATTTATTTCTGTAGAGAAATCTTTTGACATTTATAAGCTATATATTATTTAGTACTTGCTGTTATATACAAGCATCCACTCCTTTTGATTAGTGAAAGCAATATTACAATTGTAAATGATGATTTAAGTAAGTAATGGCAATACTTTTCTAGTTTTCTTTTTCAGAATCGTAAAATTTAGATAAAGTTAAAGAGCATATTCCATTTTTTAATTTTCTATGAGATAGCTGCAAACGATTTTATTTATTCATTTATATCACATAAGTTATTTACTCCATTAATTGTGCACCGACTGCAAACGATATATTTGTTTTTTCTTATTTACTTTTATAAATTGATAGTTGGTATCATTATGAGTTATTATTTTATCAAGAATTTTCGTCAGTTTTGTATTCGGAAAAAGTGAGTTACCAGTTATTTTAACAAATACATGTAAAAAATACGAAAATTAATTTTTTAAAAAGTATAGCTAAAGATGTGACTAGGAAATAGCAAATAAACATTCTAGAGAAATTGGTAAGCATTTTACTTAAAATGGTAAATATACAATTGTAATCATTTAATTCCATTTCAAGTGTGTTTTGTAATAAATATAGAACAATTAAACGCATATTGAGAAGTCTCATTTATGAATTACGACTATAGGTAAGCAAATAATTCTGATTTTTGGAAAAACATTTAAATTAAAATATTATCTATTATTTAGAATGCACTGTTCCAACAGTAAGCTAAACATATGTAAAATATAAATTACTATTCAAGGAAGCATGGATTATTTTAAGCATAATTATCTACGTATCATTGTAGATAATTATGTCTAAAATAATCCAAAGTAATTGCGGAAGCTACTTGTCATTATGAATAATTACAAAACGTCCGGGGCAGACAAAAAATCCGTTCATTAATATGTGCATTACTTGAGTTGCTCTCAAAGCTATTTAAAATTCAACACCAAAACAGCTGAACACGGATCTCAAATTTCAAGGAAAAGGAGACAAAGTCTCGGGACTTGCAGCTTTATAAATTTATTATTATTATTATTATTATTATTATTATTATTATTATTATTATT
>BGPR01001932.1:148172-159921 GCA_013235015.1 Araneus ventricosus | reverse complement strand
TTATTATTATTATTATTATTATTATTATTATTATTATTATTATTATTCATTTTTTAATACAAGGTGTGTAAATTTATCTGTGTACGACGAAATTATTTTTGAACCAAGACAAATGGTGATGAAACAAATGGTAAGGTGTCCAAGGAGACATTTGCACAAGTTTCGAGAGTCATCGATTTAGTATAAAATGAATCTCTACACCCGCCGATAACTTAATTTATCGCCTCGAAATGCATGTCCAACGGTTTCCGATCACCACTGTAACTATGTTACGAAACGAATTAAGAAGTGAGCTATTTGAAGACGAGTGCCAGTTAACTTATAAAACTAACATTTTAGTAAGAAATTTGTGCAGAAGTTGGATATTATGAAGAGATAAAACAGAAACTTGTGTTCTTGGAATTGAATCAGTAAGAAGAAAAACAGCACTAGTCCAAAACTCTCAGTTCGAGATAATCAAGTTTTAACTTCTACTCATTCAAATTTAAAATATGCATGTAACCGAAGGAGGGATGTTGGTATAGTACTGCTCTTACACTCAATGTTTGGATCTTCATTTATCGAACCGATTCGTAAAACAAAAATAGGCGGAATTTGGTCTTATACTGTTCTTCTCACCGATTCAGTTATTTTCCTCTAAGCAAAAAAAGGGCATATCATAGGTAAAAAAGGGCATATCATAGGTAAAAAAGGGCATATCATAGGTGAAAAAGGGCATATCATAGGTAAAAAAGGGCATATCATAGGCAAAAATGGGCATATCATAGGTAATAAATCCGGTATTAAAGCTACTTTTAGGCGCATTACATTTGATGTCACTATCCATTCATTTCCAGTTGAAGCGGAAGATAAAAGGACCCCGAGCCTATTGTGCTTCCAAAGACCTCTCCCTTCATTGATTCAATTGCTTTATATCTTCGCTTAACAAGCAACACCACCTATCTCAATATTTTGAAATTTCAAAGAGGAAGGAAAAACTGAATTTTTCGCAAATAATAATGAATATTTTTGAATTTTTTTTAACATTTTGGTATGAACATGACACCGCATATTCGCACCAGATGTGGAAAAAGAAATTAGAAATATTCATTATTGGTTGCGAAAAATTCAGTTTTCCTTCCTCTTCGATATTTCAAAAAATTGAGATAGTTGGTGTTGCTTGCTAAGCGAAGATATCAGTATATACAGTGTTTAAAGTGCACGATAACTTGCAATTATTATTGTACGCAGAGAGTCACTCTATATTGTTACAAAAATCGTTCTGTGGGTGTATGGTGTAAACAGACCAACACGCAGGGTAATGGAGAATGAATGTTTATTCACAAATAGATAGGAAAACACTTAGCGCAGGTAACAGGAAACAATAGTTCTTGCACAGATTGGCAACGTAAACAGACAACAATTCACAGGTAATAACAGTTCAGTACTTTGAAATTTAGCAACACAAAGAGTCAGGAAATCACTAATAACGACAATACAGCACTTTCAATAGCGCCCAGCTCACCAGCTTAATAGCTCGCGCTGCAGACGAAACTCCAAAGTCGTTCCAGTCGATCAACACTCAACACTCTGGTTCAAGCGCGACCCTTATATACTCTACCCGACAAGCCGTGACGTCACCTGGAGTTTTCTCGTACATTCAAGCGTATTTTCTTTCCTAATAGAGATATCGATAAAAGGGTCGCATTTTCTGGAATCATCGATTTGCCACCAAGGTCGCCAAAGTCAGGGGTCAAGGCCCGGCCATCCCATACTTACCCGATAAAACTCACTTCCCAAACATAAGACTAGTGAGACAGGAAAGCGACATTACACTTTCGCGACAATATCAATTCGGCCATCTCTAAAATTTTGGAATTGACATTTTTCCTCTATCTCATAATTTTTTATATAAAATTTCTAACTTCAAAGATTCGTTGGGCGTTGCAATTAGCTTCAAGTGATATCACATGGCTATGGGTGAAGATAACTTCCACAATTCCAGCTTTCATCATTCGAGTTTAATTTCACTGCATAAAGATATAGGTATATATAACATATATATAGGTATACATACATGCATAAAAGTGAAACTTCGATTAACCGTCCCCGTCCGGACCAGGGCTGTGACGGATAACCGAATAGACGGATAACAAAAATTCCTTAATGCATAAATACAGTAACGTGATTACTTTGCTGGTTTGAAACGAAAATGCAGATAAAATCCTTTAAAAGTGAATAATACATACATATTGTATTTAATTTTACAAAACGATTGATATAAACTTCAATACAAGAGTAATAATGTACAGATATGTATTGTAATACTATAAACCGAAGTTTTTAGACGATGACGGATAATCGAAGTTTTACTATATCTCCGAGATTACCCTTGCTTTTTCATGTTGAATATCTAATTATCTGTTTTTGTTTTTATTCGTCCCTCTGTAGCTAGAAAGTTGAATTGTTGGGGTGGGGTTGCTTCGACCTTTGGACCTGTTGTTTGGACCGCACGGCTTAGGCCAGGTTATGGGTACCGTTCAGGAACGGATTTCGAGATTATCACTTTTGGACGATTTTACACCGGAAATGGGTGTCAGTCAATGAGTCATATGAGCGCATTTCCGGAGTTATTTTTAGATCACGCTCAGTAAAATGTAAACATCACCCTTCCATTCTTCACTTTCCCCCTATTTTCATGATAATAACTCCGCCCGACGCATGCGCAATAGCGCGGAGGGTTTTCGAATCCGTTGCTGAACAATAACTGTGTATGTATGTATCTCCGGGTTTTAAACCTTCCATAGTTCGAAAAAACCCATTTTTGTAATCATATCTGCCTTTCTGTGAACGCGACAATTCTTAAACGGAACGAGCTAAACGAATGATGGCGATGGTGCTGTGGGTTAAGGGAGTACTTGAACTCAGGGTTTCTAACCTCCGGACCTTGCTATTGTTGGGGGGAAATGTGGCATTGCAAATTGAGTCGCATAGCAATAAACGAATGAAACTTTATATGAAATCTTTGCCATAAAAATATGGATCTGTATCAAATTTTGGACGAAATCTGTCTGTCTGTTGGTGTGCAAGTGAACAGGATGACTCAGAAACCTAATGACTTAGATCATTACATTACATTACACCACCTGCATCCCCTTGTTTAGAGCCATTTGGCTTCTTTCCGGTTTGGATGGATGGAGGTGAATTTTATTTTTTTAGAAGGACAAAAACAAATAACAGGTACAAAAACAAATAATAATGAAAAAGAAACATACACTGGACAGCACAACATAGAAAACAAAACAACATAGAAAAATATAAAAATACGTAGAGGGATAAAAAGAAGAGTCATAAGTAGCCGAACGTGTGTGCCAGTCTGGGTGGATGAATGATCAATGATTATCCTCTACAATGAGATTGTTCTTATCACATATGAAGCGCATTAGGAATCGAAGTCGGGTTCTTGATAAGTTATTCGCTAGAATATTTTCCAACCGCTGTAATTTAAGTGACACTGTTGGAGTTTGGAAATGCCAGGAGAGGGAAAACCGACATTGTGTGGCATAGTGCATTGTATTTCCTTTTACTCCTCACGAGCAGTTGTCATGTGTTCGATCGATTGAAGCAATTAGATTCGACCTTCGATTGAAGCAATGACCTAGATCAGGGGTTCCCAACCTTTTTTTCCTCGTGTATCCCTTGATTAGTTTTTTCTTATTTTCGCGTCCCCCCTATTGTCAGATTCCGCCGTCCCATGTCCATTCAACCGGTTCTGTAGCCATAATGGCAGCAGGCACGGGCGGCGTTCTGTCAGATCCCCCTCCTTCAACCACCCGCCAATGCAAATGAGATTTTATGAATAATTTTAAGGGTTTAGGTAAGCTTAAGAGTCAAACTTATTTTTGATTTTGCGTTTTATTCCATTCTTGCAATAATATTAGTTCAGTGCCAAAAAATAAAAAATAAAAATGAAACGTATCCCAATAATTTCACATTAACTTATAAGAATAGCTAAAAATTACACTTCGTAATAATCAACTATTCAAGTGGAAGAAAACTTCAATGCGGTCCTTGAGCTTGTCGCATGGAGCTGAGTTTTATAAAATAAGGTTCAAATGAAGACAGATATAATCTCATGTCTGGAGCCGTGTCAAGCTTATATATAAAAAAAAATGACACCGAGTGGAAGAAAACTTCAATGCGGTCCTTGAGCTGAGTTTTATAAGATTGTGTTCAAACGAAAACACAGATAATCTCATGTCTGGAGCCATATCAAGCTTATTGCGATATTTATTCTTAATATATGCATAAGCCGAAAATGCTTTTTTCGACAAGAAACAAATTTCTGTAACTTTTTTAATTCTTTATGTTTTCTTGTGTCCGCCATTACCGACTTTGAGCTCGCGTACCCCCAACTGGTCCTTTGCGTACCCTCAGGGGTACGCGTATCACAGGTTGGGAATCGCTGACCTAGATGGATGAAATTTGGCATATGGTTTACTCATCAGAATTGTAGATCTGTATCAAATTTTAGAACAATTTCGTCTGCTAAATGATTATTTTGTCGATCTTCCCGTTCTTGTGCATGTGAAAGCTAATATACGAAAACCCAGCAAGCTAAATAAGTGGAATGTTACGTGTGAGCTTGACTCAAAAATTGAAGATCTGTATTTATTTATTTATTTGTCCACGCCGGCGCAGCCTACCCAGAGGTGGGGACAGAGTACAATATAACAACTGAACAGAAATAAAAAAAACATTACAACAAATTACAGAACATAGCAACAAAACTGAATGACACTGCATGCAAAAAGCAACAGCAAAAGCAAAATTTCTCAGCAACTAAACAGAAGACAAAGGAAGTGGCAGAAAAGTTCATAAAACAACATCAAATAGTAAAACAAGACACAACAGACAAATAAAAATTAAAACAAAAACTTAGGATATTAAGCACATTGAAGCATGTCTGAAAATTCAATAGAATACATTTAAAATTTTATATTCAAAGAGAAGAAATAAAAAAAAAACTCACACAAATGTTAAACAAACATTGATATATTTTTTGACAGCTTTTCATCACAGTCAGAAAGCTCACTGCAAATGCAACTGGAAATTCTAAAGATCTCTTTCAGTTTCCCAAGTCGAAATTTATTATTAACTAAAATTTTAAACCATGCTTTTTCGTTTGTATTACCAGGTCTATTTAAATGAAATTTTTTAGTGAAAGTACAGTCAAAAACATTGAAATGACCTTGTAAACCACATTTGCAATTTGGTGTGCTGGCTAATTTGAAACGGTATAAATATGAAACAAAGGGACCAAGACCTGTTAAAAAATATATCACATATTTGTTAGTGATAAAAAAGTTAAAGTCAAATTTTAAGGCTACATTTAAAATGTAATATTCAAAGAGAAGAAATAAAAAAATCCCACACAAATATTAAACAAACATTGATATATTTTCTGACAACTTTTCATCAGTCAGAAAGCTCACTGCAAATGTAACTGGAAATTCTAAATATCTCTTTCAGTTTCAAAAGTCCAAATTTATTATTAACTAAAATTTTAACCCATGTGGTTTCGTTTGTATTAGCAGGCTTATTTAAATGAAATTTTATAGTGAAAGTACAGTCAAAAACATAGTGGTCTACATGGCCTTGTAAACCACATTTGCACTTTGGTGTGCTGGCTAATTTGAAACGGTATAAATCTGAAACAAATGGGTCAAAGACCTGTTAAAAATATATCACATATTTATTAGTGATAATAAAGTTAAGGTCAACAGACCCAACGAAATCCTATATTCGGGTTCCTGTTTCAGATTCCATCCAATACGCAATCGGACAGCTGTAAGTCTCGATTCCCTTCTGTCATACATCTCGATTCCCTTCTGTCATACATCTCGATTCCCTTCTGTCATACATCTCGATTCCCTTCTCTATATAAGTTAAATACAAAAAGCGCCATATTGTGGATATATGCAAGAAAGTCAAAGAGGGCGTTTCCGATGGTTAAATATTTGAAAAGAAAAATATTTTGGAAAGAATATTTTAAAAAGTAAGAAATATGAATAGATATAGTAGAACCTTTTTAGAATGGGCCTTTAATAATGTTTTAAAAAACATTTTTTTCTAGAAATGAGCTCATTTTACAAAATTATTTGCATTTAAGCTAAAGAACGTGACATTTGGAATATGTGCATGCCAAATTATTGATGGAAATATCAATGTTGGAAAAATCAGTGTTCGATTACATTTATTAAACTCATTTTAAGGCAGAATTTTTTTGTCGAACTTCATAAAGACATTTAATACCTATTTATGTTTTATAAATTTTTGCAACATGGAAACGGCTGTTAAGTATAGATTAATTTATCGAATTGTAATCTTTAGAATAACATTTCGGTTTTAATTAATAAGTTGAACATATTTAATACATTTGCGATTTGAATTGCATGTTTGTGTCTTGCACTTTTTTACAACAAGATATGTACCGCACGCGTGGAATTTCCCCCTTAAACTGCGTGAACTTTTTAGTGCTTCGTTACCATTTTATTACAGCAAATGAATTTCAATACGACAAAACTAAATATTTTCCCTCTATTAAGTTGTTGTCTTACCAATGATATTCCAAATTAACTCTTTACTCAAAGTACCCAAACCCTCTTAAAATCCCCTGAACGATAAAAGCATATCGATAATACCATGAAGGTATCTATTGTTCCTGCTTATGCAAAAAGGCTTAATTGTGAAAATAAGAAACCTTTACATAAGTGACAATGAGTTCTGTTCCTGTAGTTGTTCCTGTAATAGAAACTCTCCAATATGGAAATGAACAATGGGGTTCAATGATCGTCTCTGAATGCATTTGTTGTCGAAACCTCTCTTCAGTGTTTAATCCAGAGTGCTAATAACGTGCAATTCTTTGAGTGCCATGAAATCGATTCATCGAGCTCAGCTTGTTTACTTTGGAAGTTCTGTGCATGAAGCCGTCCCTGGGCTTGTTCTTGAATAGGATTTGGAAGGGAGAAATGAAAGATTATCTACGTAATAAAACTTAACAAAAGTCAAAGTGTTAATATAACGGTAGAACCTCGCAGTAGCGGCGACTCGGGGGGAAGCGCCCCCCCCCCCCCAACATTTGCGGAAAAAAATTAAATTTTTATTTCATTTTAGCTGCTTAAAACTAGGACGGGTATGGGGAACATATGGCCTTCTTGAGTTTCTTATGCGGTCTTGCCTATTATTTACAATCTGCATTGAAATAATGTAGTTAGGTGTAATCTTAATATAAATAAAAGTCATTGCGTGTATGTGGGTATGTTCCACATCTCCTCCTAAACTACTCGATCGATTTCAACCAAACTTTGCACACTTATTATTTAAGACAAAAGGAAGATTATTGTCAACTTTTCGAAGTCTAAAAGTTAATTAAACAGTCAGTTAATTAGAAATTAACCGAAACCGTTTTTCCTCTGTAAGTTCGAAGTAAATTATCTCCCAAAAATATTTTTATACTATCTTAAAGTTCAACACTTTACCTTTTTAATGATACCAATTTTATATCTGTGAAATTTTTATTAATTTTTTAAAGTTTAATAATTGTTAATTACTCGCAGACGATTTTGAAATAACGCAAATTTATAGCTACTTCGTTGCTAGGCAACGGTTAGACTTTGAACTAATTTACCTTTATTTCTGAAATTTTTGCTTATTTTTATAAATATATTGCATATAAGAAGAGAGTCAACCGTCAACTTTTAAGATTTTGATATTTTCCGTGATATTTTTCGAAAATATTTATTATGTCACAAAAACTATTTTTACACATAATAAAGGTTTAAAAAATTAGCTTTTCATGACACAAGCTTCATTTCCATTCAATTCGTTGCCCTCATTTGAATAATTTTTCAAAAATTAAATTATGTATAAAATTTACAATTTATAACACTTTTTTTTATTAGTGAAGAACAAGAATACATAAGAACTGTTGCTAGATCACATTAGAAGAATTTTGGATGAAGACGAATTTTATTATTTTTTTATTCATATTTATTCTGACGCTTTTTCTCAATGAAAAATTTACTATGTAATTGTCTCAAAGCAACCGTTAAATCTTTCTTATACTGCAAGATTTATGAACAAAATTTGAAGTACCTATGCAATAAATATTAATAACTTATGGAGAAAATTAGCCATCGGCGGTTTTTAAAAATTGTCTGGTTCAATTGATATTCTCATTTTAATTAAAAAAACGTTTCAGACGATAAAAGAATATTGGATGTTATAGTTTTTTATACAAAAGTAGTTTTTACATAAAAAATATTAGTCATGAAAGTATTTTAATCCCGAGCAACGCCGGGCATAACAGCTAATAATTACAGAACAATAAACCTTAAGATTCTGCTTTTTGCCCGTCTACTAAAATGTAATGAGGCCTTTCAGTACAAAACAGTTCCTCACATCTGAACTAGGGATTACAAAAAATCTATAGTGTTCAAGAAAGCTACCCAATTTTGCTACTAAATTTTTATGTTTTCTGATCTAACTCCTATTCTTCCGGGTACTTTTAGGTGTCTCTAAATTTTTTGCTTCCCCGCTTTCGCCCCCAAGTGGTCGCCACTTAAACCTCGATTATCCGGCCTCTAACAACCGAGGTCTCTGTTAACTGAGCTAGTGTCAGGAAATCGAACTGTGTTTTTCATTTTTTATTGAAGTCAACGAATTTTTCAGAAAAGGGTGTCAGCAATGCATTGGAGACGATTTTCGGGGATTTTCACAATGTGAAGACTTGTAAAAGGTCGTTATCGGAGGGTGATCTTTTATAAATAAAGAAATTATTTAGAAAAAAATAACGGGAGGCTGTCTCTTCAAACAGCCGCTGATGTTAAAGGCGTAGGACTACTTTACTCGCGTCACTCTTTTATTTCTCGTAGCTTCTCGGATTCACTTTGTTACTCGCGATACTCTTTTGTTTCTCGAAGTTACTCCGATACTCTTGTTTCTCGAAGTTATTTGTGATTCTCCTTTGTTTCTCGAAGTTACTCTCAATTCTCATCCAATTGTGCGCGCTCATCTCATGCGTGTGACGTCACCAATTCATGCGTATTTTTGCCCAACTTTGCGACTCAGTAGTCGCTGAACTACAATTCCGATTATCAATTTTTTTTGTAACTTCTGTTGTTGCCTTTTATCTCTAAAATAACACATTAGTTATGTTTTTAACATACGTAGTTGTCGAGATATAGAGGATCTCCCATACAACGTTCTTTGCGACGTTTTGGTGTGTGAATCAAATTCCTTCCTGAGACCCCAATGGGAGGAACGTAGTCCTATGTTAAAAAAAGGGCATACGTATATGTGCTTACGGGGAACTTTCACTAGGCCCACTATATCTCTACCAAAAATAAAGGAAAATGTGTTTGTGTCTGTGTGCTGGCGATCTGCAGGGCAGACCGCTGGACTTAGAGCTATGGAATTTGACACAAACATACTTTGGAGGGTGGGAATGTGCACCTCGGATCCCCTTTTCTGACATTTTAATTAGAATTTTAATTAATTAATTTTTCTTAATAACTTCCGAAAACATTACATAACAAAAATCATTTTCACACAGTCTGAAAGTTCAAAAAATTATCCTTTCAATGCTATCAATTAAGTTGCCGTACAATGTTTTTCTCGAATTTTAATAAATTTTTTGGCATAATTTATAGCAATACTTTTCATTGTTGCAACGCAGCTCAAACCGTTTTCATTGTTTAAACAAATATTTAATTGCGTATTTCTCTTTCATTGTTGTATCTGAGATAATATCCTAATACATTTTGCTTTCATATTTTGTTTCATTAAAATTTTTGTTAAATCTGTAAACAACGCTATCCGAGATATTACTTTGCTTCTATTAAGGACATTTATATAGACAATGAACAGAACAGGTACAAGGTCACTAATAGAGCATGGATTAAATATCTACCACAATCCGAAGTTTAAAATTACGTTGTTAAGAGAACTACGAATATAAAATGATGCACGATTCAACTGAAATCATATTCCCGGCGAACAAGCTGGTCGCCGAAGGCGGCTAGTATTTATATAAATTATACTAATAATAGTTTATATGTACAAATAAAATATAATATTGCGATATTAAATAATATAAGAAACATATTGTACAGCAATGTCGCAATTTATAAAGACGTAAGTTACATTAAATCACTGTGGAATAGAAATGATTTATTTCTTACCCTTCTCTTGATTAATTGTTTTATTTAATGTATGTAATGATTCAACTTTTTAATCTTCTTTAAATTGAATCTTTTTAACGCCACTTAATTTTTAATTATAAACAAATTACTTCTACTTCAATCTGAGAGAACCGCACTTGTACTTTAACTTCCAGAGTCACGAGATTCTTTAGAGACTCCCTTTTTTGTAACTATTTAAGCTTTCTGCGTATTTTTAAAGCTCTCTTTGAAACCATGTATCTCACTTAGTAAGACGCGCCACTTTTGCGCGTAAACTCTTCATTCCTGGTCATGGATGTTAATTAAATTATGATTACGTTATCTAATGAATATAATTTGCATCACCATCTTTAAGTCAAATGGATAAATAGAAACAGGAATAAAGAATTTTTCGGATCAACTATTGCCTACTTCATTTCAAGATGCTTGCGCACACAGAACTTTTAGTATTATCATTATATGTATATTATCAAAACAGGTATTATTTCCAGGAAATAATTCTTGTTTTTCCTGTTTATGAAATAAGTTTCATCTCGTGTAAAAATTCACTGCAAAATATATTAAAATGTATGCAAATGCCGGAAAAGAAAATAGGTTTCGTAGTCTCGTGCATTTTGATGAGTTTAAAAATAATTTTATTCTCAAATGTTTAAAATGAGAATTAAAAGATCAGAAAAATCTCAGAAAAAAGAGTAGAGCATTCGAAAAATCTGATTTTAGAGCCTTACAACAAATTTCTTACGATTACTTATGAAAATGACATAAAACTCTCCTTATCCACTCCCTAGGGAGGATTATTTTTCAGACTACGTGTATCATTAAATTCAGTGCACAAAAACAAATTTAAACTGAACTTCGTTCTTTCAAAAATTTCAGCCATAAATAATAACAACCGCGAAACCAAAAATAAAATTACTTCCATTCCGAAATACTTTGAACCAGTCGACGACCTCAAGCTGTACAAAGAACAGCAATTTACCATGATTAAAAACAAAGCAAAACGGAACAGTAAAGCATATCTGTTATACATTCATTCTACGCGTCTGTCATTTACATTTTTAATAGAAAAACACCGGACAGGTGTGCCATATCGGCGTGATATCGCACGGTGGCCATAACTCATCCTCCAAAAAAGTCAAGTCGGGGGAAGAACACCGGTTCGCAGGCAGCCAATCGCGTCCTTTCCCTTCGCTTGTTTTTGTTTCACTCTGTCCAAAGTGAGTTTTGGCGCTATTTTGAGATTCCGGGAGAGAAAAGAGCCGCAAGAGTTGAAGACATGCTGGCTGGACTAGATCGGTGTTTTCTGTCAACAATGCCGGTTCCCGCGGTGTGGACGCTCGCCCTTTTCTCGTGTGTGGTTGTCTGGGCAACCCCCAAACAGGTATGTGAGATGTTTTACGCTTCTTTCTTTTTGAGATTCACCATGCTTTTGTTCTGCTGCATGCTAAGAGGAGGAAAAGGGTTGTATCGTAGATCTGATGGGATCTTGAACGAGTTTTTTCGGAGTACCGGACGAAGGGGAAAGA
>BGPR01001932.1:131736-148162 GCA_013235015.1 Araneus ventricosus | reverse complement strand
CAAATATTTGAAGAATTTTTCCCTTGCCCAAACTTGACTTTTAATATATTACAGGATGAGTTCTCACAGTAGACAGTTCAAAAGACTGGTCCAGTATGAGGATATGAAAATTGTCAGTTGTCCAGAAAGTAAAATCTGGTCTAAACTCCAGCAGGAAATTATAGAACACCAGCCGCTTTCGTCTAGCAGCTGTTAGCCAGACAAGCTGCAGTTATAGACCATAGCTATATTTGCAAATTGGCGAACTCATTCAATTGTTAAGGCTGGAGAACTCTGTCAAAGTTTTATTTTGCGATATTTCTGAGAAATGGAGGGCGGTGGGGATCAGTCGACCATTGATGACCTATCTAGGGGTCATGAGCTTTCAAATAAAGCAAAAATTGGCGAAATCGTTCCAGTGAATGGAGGGCTATGGGATTCGGTCTAGGTTTTCTCCAATAAAGAATGTACATTGAAGTAGTGTTTTTGATATTTCTTTCGAAAATGGAGAGCGGTGTGTGTGGGGGACGTATCCGTTGATGGCTTATCTAGGGCTCGTGAGCTTCCATATGAAATAAAAATTGGCAAAATCAGTACAGTGGTTGGAGCTAGAGGACTTCTTCTTTGGTTTTGCAAATTATTTTAAATATATATATATATTATATATTTTAAAATTTTCGGGCAAAATGGCTTTTTTCTTCTTCAGTTGATCTTGAACTTGTCGTAGAAGGGTTTTTGGTCTTGCAAGGATCCCATATTCCTGAAAAATTTTCTTATTTTCTGAGAGAATTACAGAATTGTAAACCGACAACATCGCGTCAGTTATGCTATTCGTCGCAAATTAACGCATTGCTCTAATCAACTACACAAATTATGAGGAGTGTCTAGATGTATGACCCAAGCATATTTCAGTTTATGTATAGAAAAGTTATTTTTTTTCTAAACAAAATAATTATTTGCAGTCTTCAACGTCGGATAATACTTCCAAAATAAGCAGGCAAGGCTCGTGCATAGGCACTGCGGAACTGCAGCTTCCTAAACGTTTTCAGTGCATAAATTTAATCACTAATTTATTTAATTTTGAACGTAATATTTAAATCTACCATCAATCTACTGCAATTTTCAGTTTAGAGCTTTCAGTCTTCAGGGGAAAGGAAGAGGGAAACGGCATGTCTTTAAAGAGGAATAAAGCTTCTAAAAGTACTGCCGTTTAAGTCAATACTGATTTCCTGCTGCTGAGCACGAGCAGTAACATAGCGCATACCTTTCTACTACACGGCTTAAGAAGGGAACGTGCTGTCGAGAATACAGTTCCAGACATGTTAAAATTGGAGTTTTTAACGTTTTTCCACTGCGGATAAAAGGTTTCATTAGCCTAAAATTTAAAAATAAAAAAAGAGAAGAATTAGCGATAAATAAAAATTAATTAAGAAATATTGAATCATAAAATTTTCTTGTAAACAAATGTGGAAATAATATTTCTACATGTGTATTTATTTTAGTTTTACATTTCACTAAAGTGCATCACTGATCTGTGTAGCAGTTGCAGCATCCCTACGTCTACAATGCACGAATAATTTTCTCCGTACTCTGTTGGATAGTATTTCCGTTTTTATAAGTAAATATTGTTAGTGTCTGAAATTCTGTGTCTGTCTTTCAAAAACTGAAAGATCGATAAGAACAAAAACGAGAAAATGATAACGAGATATAATAATAATATTTTTTAAAGATAGTAGCTGAATATTTGCGCAAGTTCATGTCTTGTGTTCATTTAGAATGGTTAGACTCTTCCAAGAGGAGAGCACCCTTGAATAGAGGTTTCTAAATTTGATAAAAACAATATTTATAAATTTCTTCATCTCATACTTACAAGTTTTCTAAATTTAAAAGAATAATAATAATAATAATAATAATAAAAACAGATTTTAAAAACACACTTTTATTGATACTAAAAATCAGAATTGTTTTTTATTTTTATTATTTTTTGCTTTTAATTTATGATTTATTTTTATAAATATTATGGAATCAATTCTTCGCAAATTCACTACAAGATGGGGACTCGCGTGTGGAATCAGATTTTATTTAAATTAATCGAGTAACTGATAATTACGTTCTGAAAATATTGAAATGGTGTATTTTCATCGAAAACACACAGGTGTACAGAATTTCAAAGTTCTATCACATCAGAAAGTGAATGGAAGATCGATTATAAATTTTCATTTTTATAAACAGGAAAGAAGTCAAGTTAAATAAAGGAGTGTAAGAGACCCGATCATTTTCTACTGGATTCTTGAAATGTTCCCGATGATACAAATTTCTCCAATTTCGTCGGGATGGCAGAAAAAAAAAGAACCCTGACAGCAGCAGCTCTTGGCACGTCTACCCTTGGGGAAGATTCTTGGCATCATTTACGAATCGTTTGTTATTGAAAAACCCTCGCTCTAAAGTTGAATGAAACGAACATGCACTTCTTCTGAGAACGAGTACGCAAATTACTCCCTTGATGATTTACGCATTCATTCTTCAAGCACTTCGCTCATTTAGAGTTTACCGAACGTTTTAGATGACAGCTTTTTGTAAAGTCATTATAATGAAATCATAAACGTCAATCAGTCATTTTAAATTTTGGATATTTTCTAGCACACGTTTTTTAACACGCTATGATCGAATGAAAAATTTAACAAATGATAATTTTTTCAACTTAAATCATCAGTTCTCACCTTGGGATGCAACGTCTCATAGAAGATCATTAGTGTTCTAATACCTTATAGTGTTCATAAGGATGACGTTTTTCTTTTGTATTAACCATATATACGAGACCTGGTTTTTTTTAAGCAATTCATTTTGCTGTGGAATCTAAATTAGTAGATTAAATATTTTTTCAATTGATCATTCAGCATTCTTGATTACAATAAATATGGCATTTCAGAAGCGTCATTTTTGATGAGTACTATTTGTAATTCTTGCTAAATATTGTTATTCTATTTCTTAAGAACCAAATTCAAGTAATTTCGCATTATACAACACAGTCAAAACTAACTTTTGAGAGATTTTGGTCTTCAAATTTAGCAACTGAAAAAAATATTATTCTTATTCATCCCTAGCAATTTTAGTTAATTTAAAAATCGGGATGGAAAAAGTTCAGCATTGTGTATCTCAAGAAAGTGATTAATTTCCTCGAAAAGGAATAGTTCTTTAAGTTACAGTTTTTTCTGTTGTTATTATGACACATGCCTGTGTTTCAAATCAATATTATTTTACGACCTATTTAGAATTATTTTACCTGAAATTCTTTTTTATGTCTGGCTCGGAGAATTTTCGTTCGATCAGATATTGATATACGCAAGGCACCTGAAAATAATAATAATTAAAAAAACCCCTGAAATTATTATTGCGGAAATGCGTTAGTATGTATCGTTGTTGGATTCTCTATCATGCAATCTTTATGAAAACATTACAGCCATCAATGAGATAGAGATATTTTAGCTGGATTAAAATGAACAAAACTAATCTAAGGAACAACAGGTGGTTATTGACCTCCAACTACGTACTTTTTAAAATCCTTATTTAGACGCAACTCTTGCAAATAGATCCAAATATTTTTGAAACGGAGTGAATTGTTATTCATACGCAGCGCTGTAATATTATACTTTAACCCCTTAAGAGCTTCATTTTCTTTGCGATCAAATAAGATGATCCCTTATGTTTTGGGAAGGGTCTGTCGTTTTCATTCATCTCAGAAGGCATATAATACTTGAGATGTTTATAGATTTTAATGTAAAATTATAAAGCTATTTAAAGATTAAATTTTAGTTTTAAGACTAAAAATGTGATAATTCGATGCAAGAGTATTCTCGGGGTTTTAAGTTAAGTGGTTAACTCAACGCTATAATGGAAAGAGGCAAACACATTAGGCCTTGGAAATCACGAGTAAATGTGCTTGCCTCTTGCAGCAAAAAATATACAAATTTCCATCCCATGTAAATCGAGGGATACACAGCTGGCAGGTTAAGGAAATATCAACACAAAAGTTTCAGCGAAAAATTGAAAGAACTTTTTAGTCATTGTTTTATTTTCATGAGTTAAGGTGAAGAAAAGATACTGCAGGATATTGAATTTATATTGTCCTATATACTGCACAGAACTCGCAACAACATCTATACTTATTTATTTATTTTTCAACTTTTTTAAAAAAACTTTTCATGCCTTCAAAGAAAAATAAATTTAGTTTCTAGGGTTTTTATGATATGTATTTGCTCCTTTTTAAGATAAAATTAAAATTACATAAGATTGCTTTCCTTTCTTGCAATTTGTCTTCGTATGATATAAATGATATTTATATTGAAGTTAAATTACATTTCATCCGCATGTTTTTCTTTAACAAGAAACTTAAATATGTAGATAAGAACTTATCTTAAATAAAATTCAAAAACAAAAATGAGATATGAACCTTGATTCAGAAGGATTTTTAAATTCGAGACATAACTGTGAGCATTAATATTGAAATGAAATACAAATCCTTTGTAATAGAGATGCGTAATTTACTTCGAAATTTTTCTCTGATCCACAAATTAGAATTAAGAGAAACTTTATATTGGTATAAAAATCTAAATTTTGCAGATGTTACTTATTTGCTTTATTGGCCTTACAATTTCGTTAATATACCATCTTAACATTCGGAAATCACAAGCATTTCCCAAAAACTTAAGAGCATCACTTTTATCAAAGAGCTATGCGCATGACCAAAATAATATCGTCCTGAATTTAATTATTATTCGTAACATGTTCTGAACAAAGCAGAACCTAGCATTTTGCTAATCTGCGCATTAAGGCATCCTATCTTAAAACAAGCGCAAAGTAATGCATCTGAAACGTGTTCTAGTGGAAATTTATTCCTTTCGAATTTTTCCGCAGATTTTTATGAGTTGATAAATGGCATCATTTAAAGGAACAGCCGATGATGTCACATAAATACGCTTAAAATGGATATGAAACCAGCAACTTATCGCAGCTTAGTTAAGATAAGGTTATAGACTTTTCGTGTAGCAACAGCGACTTAAAAATCTGTCAATGAATGGATGAAACTGAGAAATAAACATGTTTTCATTAAAAAATCGACTCAAAAATGGCTGTAAATATATCGAAGCCAATGAAGTATATGTTTAGACGTAGCAGTGATGATAGTGATGCCATGATACAATGTTTCATTGAAACACGTAATTTTTTTGGTCAACAGTTAACATAGATCCAAGTTTCAAAATTCTTATTAATTAATACAAACGTAGAATTTTTCGTCATTTATTGGAAGTGGTCAAAATGCTAGCCGTTACTGTCCAGCCACTCCCGATAATGCCGAATGATGCAGTTGTAGCCGTCGATGAGCACAGTAATTGGTATCTGGGCACATCTGATTTTATGGCTGCTTTTAAATAATCAATTGTAGCTGGTCTTGATCAATGAACATTGTGTTTCAAATGCCCGTAGAAAGAGAAATCCATCAGATTGAGATCCGATTGATGTGGGGAGAACTCACACTATTTGCACCTAGACAAGCGTTTACCACAATTCTAAGAAAACCTTCCACACGTTCCAACCTTCACTTAATTTATGAATCCAATTCATCGATGGGTTAATTTCGATGGCGATTTTATGTAAAAATTAATTATTTGATGAAATTTTGACGCATTTTATTCATTATTTATCTAACAGTCTTTCACTGAATGTTTACATTTATTTGGGGTATCTTCTCTTTTCTGAAAAATATACTGTATTAATTGATTATTTAAAGTATAATATCTTAAGGATGCCAATAAAACATCGAGACTCATTTGTTATAAGTGGAATAAGACGATTTGCATAATTTCCATCACTAACTGATTCCGAGCAGAGCATCTGCGTTCCGTTATACGCAGTTCCCATGCATTTTCGGTCAAATTGGCACATTCTGGCTCCTGAGGCTTCAGCTCGCCAAAAATACATTGCGTGTCAACTATCGTCAAGAAAGAGGTTGAGCCAAGCTGGCGTTTCAGCACTCCAATAAAATTCGCCAAGACAAAAAAGGCGCCAAGTGGTGTATATATAACGGAAAAGTACCCAATATACAGTGTTCACACTAATAAGTTAGGTTGAAATCTAGAAGTTGGTACTCACCCTAGTCACGAAAGTTAATGCAATTAATACTTGCATTAACTTTGACGACTTGGCGCCAATGAAATGCAGCGATCAACGTCTTACTTTCCCAGATAGCAAAGAAAGCTTGTCTAAAAGATTTTGGAAACCTTGTCGTCGAAAAGGGTAAAGGGTTGTCACAAAGGTTTGCATGACAAAGTTTGAACCTAACGGCAAGGTAAGCGGAAAGGTTCGCTAGTCAACAAGAAACATGGTTTTCTGTAAGATTTTTAGTAAGATTTCCCCAAGCTTGTTTCAGGCCTTTCAAAAGGTTGTTAAGAGCTCTCCTTCGGCTGACAAAATAGAACTCCCCTTTCCCCCTCCGAAGCCGTACTCTTACAGAGGGGTCCAACCCCCTTTTTAATCCCCTTCTTCTGACGTCATCTGGAATGTCAATTAATTAGAAATCTTACTTAATCAATTATTAATTTCAATTAATTTGATTAATCCAATTTTTAATTGAACTTACTTGTACGATTAGATTGTGACAAAACTTCAAATTCCTCCAAGTCGGGGATCGAATCCGCGTTCTTAGATTTGGATGGCAAACGCAATAACCACTATACCGTACGGGGCTACGCACGAGAGAGGACAGGTGGTTAATAAAAAGCTTTCTTACGTCAGTTTTGGGGGAATGGTTTCCGAAACGGTTTGCGCGGAAATGCTTTCGCAGACTTGTCGTTCAAACCTTGTCGGTGAGGTAGTTCATGAAAAGCTTTCCTATGTGAATCTTGCGGCAATGATTTCCGAAACGGTTTCCGCGGAAATGCTTTCGCAGACTTGTCGTTCAAACCTTGTCGGTGAGATAGTTCATAAAAAGCTTTCCTATGTGAATCTTGCGGCAATGGTTTCCGAAACGGTTTGCGCGGAAATGCTTTCGCGGGCAGCCTATGGAAAGTAAAATGTAACCTTTCCGCAACCTTCTTTGCTATCTGGGTTGGCGGTATTTTAAGGGTGTTTAAAAACTTCTAGATTTCAACCGTAATTTCCACGATGTTCACCTTAATTGAGAATAAACGTGATTTTCCCTTCGCTGACTTGAAATATTTTGACGTTGATCTGAACGTTCTCTGGCTCACCCAAGCCCGCCTGCTTCATTTCTAACATATCTCTTTTGAATAATTTCATCCAAAATTTTATTATATTGTGAACTTAACGTCTTAAACACATTTTTTTCGAGAAAAAAGCAGTTTTACACCAGAACGAATATACTTGCAGGATCCTGTAAAGTTGTGCCAAGCATGGAAGAGGCTACCGGTTTTGTTTTGTAAACAAACAGATCGTTGCCATCGGCAAAAGACAAATTAACCTCTTTTCTGTGCCACGTACCTTAGTGTTTTATATACAGGGTTCTCACTTATATCCGTTACAGCCCCCTTAACTTCTAAACGGTGACAGCTTAGGCCATAAAGTTGGTGTCTAGGTATAGTAAAAGGGCTATACGCTACTGAATGAGACAATTTACAACGCCATCTATCGGTAAATTTTGGAATTAGCGGTCCTATCTCGTAAACGGTGAAAGATATGAGAAAAAAGTCAATTAGAAGGTTGTAGAGCACTCTCGATTTAGTACGAAAAGATACCTTGCGCACATTAATACTCAGAACAGAATGCAATAAATGAACATTTGTTTGATTGTGATTTTTAGCACTATGGCGTCGTGAAACGCGAGCGAAGCGAGAAATCCAATCCAGAATGCAAATGTGTATAGTGGCTAACGGAGAGCATTTTGAGCAATATAAATAAATGATCCAGAAGACATGGATGTGTCTCAGTTTCTTTCTTCCACTCTTTATGACATGTCAATTTTCGAAATCGTGACCAACAAATATTCACTTTTTGCATTCTGTTTTGAGTATTAATGTTCGCAAGGTATCTTTTCTTACTAAGTCGAGAGTGTTCTACAACTTTCTAACTGGCTTTTTTCTCGTATCTTTCATCGTTTACGAGATAGGACCGCTAATTCCAAAATTTGCCGATAGATGGCCTTTTAAGTTGTCTCATCGAGTAGCGCATAGCCTTTTTACTATACCTAGACACCAACTTTATGGCCTAAGCTGTCACCGTTTAGAAGTTAAGGGGGTGTAGCGGATATAACTGGGAACCTTGTATATAGATGATCCGAGGCAACATAAAATATTGATATTTTTGACATTTAAAATTGATTGATTCACATTTTAAACTTAAACATCCAATTATCCTTGAAAAATTACAAAATCTCTACGATAGCTTAGAAATTACCAAAATGAATTAACGAGTGCTATTTCGACATCTGTGCCAATGTACCATAATAAGGGAGATAACAGAAGTCGTATTGAATGGACGAATGAACCTCTGATTGAGGGTTATATGTATACCCATTCTCATGACTGCTACGAAAAGGCTTGGAAAAATATTCACGTTTCTTCGGTTTACTTCTATCCTTAATTTGTTCTAAAAGATTTTTAATAAAAAAAATCTGTGTGTTTTTATATATTTTAAAATATTGTTTTAAATGTTTGTGTTTTTTCACAAAAACATAAATAAATAGAACAATAACTTTTCCCTTACTGTCAAAATGGTTCAGAGGATGCTCATTTATTATATTCAATATCGGCGGTTGCAAATGTTTTCAAAGGCGTATTTATTTACAGAAGTTGTAGCAAAGGGCAACGTAAATCCCTGGATTTTTTTTGTGCAAAACTTTTAGCAAATCTTTGATTTTAAAATTTCCTGTTTCCCTTGAACTTCTTGTCTTGCTCTTCTCCTTCTTTTTAACGGGTCCTTTCCAATTAAAAATATCGTTTTCGGAAGAACGCTTAATAGGATTCAGATGACGAAAATCTTTTAATCGATTTCAATTTAGCATGATATGCACAACGCTCCCATCCATCAAAGAAAAAAGGCTCGAGGCGAGGGAGTGATAAGTCAGTAATGCAATCTATATTTATGAAGATGGTTAATATAATAAGTGATACATCATCCCTACTCTTAAGAAATTTCATTTAGGAAGCAGGAAACTGCAACCTCTTGACATCTCAAGTTAAACTCACAACGCAATAGGTAATTTCTGCCATGTAGAATGAACCTACTCAATAAATTTGAGACCAATGGTATTGAAACTCTATATTAGTCTGGAGCAGGGGTTGCCAATCTTGGGACGCTCCCTCTCAAGTGGGCGAGAAATTAAGTACGACAAGTGCAGGGACATGGGAGGGCATTTAAAAAATCTAATAATTGAAACCAAAATAAAAGAAAAGCATTCTGTTAGTACAAGAATAAAATGCCAACCTTAAAAGTAGATAAACACATGTAATAAATTATTCTTAATTTGAACTCAGTAGTTCAGTTTTTTTCTTGCTGATCTTCACTTAACCAGCATTTTAAATAATTTGCTTTGAAGATAAATTTACAATGTAATCAGAAGTTGATATATTTTCCCATCAATCACAAGCTGATGATGTTTTCCCATTTTGGAATTCCTTTTTCTATTTCTCGCTTGTCTGAATATTAAAAAGTCTAAAAAGATTTTTTAATATTCGAGACAAGAAACAATTTTTGCTTTTATCTCCCCCGAACTTTTCCGAAATACCTTGGTAAGGGATCAAGATGAAAATGAAAATCAGTTGAAGGGAAAAGTAATTAAAACTTATTTATATATTTCAAAGCCCAAAAGTCTGGGAACTGCTGGTATAAAGTTCTCAAAAGATTAATTTGGAAATCCACCATGTTACTCAATCAAAAGTAAACTAACCTGAAATCATTCATTACAATTATATGTTTAAGGAGTGCAAGAACATGCTATTGCTTCAGGCAGAAGCCGAAGAAATGCTTGAACAAATATGGACTGCAACCATAGCATAATCGACAATATAACCACAAACTCTTATTTAATTGTAAATTACACAACAATACGACAGGATGTAAAACTATTCCAAAACAAACTTGTCTTCTAAGCACTTTTGCAATTTTTTTAATATGTTTGATGAAATGTTCTTATTATTCAGTGGAGGTCTAAAAGAAAGATAATGTAAGGTAAGTGCTCCAGTAGTGGGCCACTTAAGGGTATTTCCTCAATTATCATCTAAACTTTTGAGGAGTTTCGCTAATCTGTATTTTTTTATGGTTGTTCAAACTTTTATCTAAAATAATAATCATCTGAAATATCAAAATAATTGTAATATAATTTTTTAAAAATTAAAAACTTAGATCACTCCTATGCACCAGAAGTGGGCATAGCAAACTTTTGATGTACCAGTAGTGGGCATACCAAAAGTGGACCACCCAGATTTGTCAATTGTGCCAAAGAAAAAAGAATAAAATCATTATATATAGTAATAATAACAATATATTAACATTATACACTATAAAAAACGTTATAAAAATGGCTTGATATAGGTGAAATCTTTTATTTATAGATATTAGTCACATGAGATTTACATTTTTTCTCTAACAGCCAATTTTTTTATTAAAGGTATATGCTAATTATCGATCTTTCATTTTAAGTTCTGTTTGGGGCATTATGGATATATCTTGATATTTTATGTTGAATAAATCTTTTTTTCTTTTATCATCTTCTCTCTGCAGCCAGAAAAGAGCCCTTTTAAATGGTGATGGAATATTTTTCGATGTTCCAGCAATGCGATAGCTATTATTGTCTGTCTCGTTACAGAGCCCAACTAATTCTTGAATATCAGTCTTTTCCTCAACAGTACTATAAAATATTTATTATTTAAGTAATTGGTCAGAATGTTCCATTAGTGTATCAGAAGTGGGCTATGTGGCCCATTACTGGTTTTGATAAAAAATAAAGCAAATCTAATTAAATAAAAAGACTTTACAAGATATAACCTTCTCATTAAACATCACAAAGCAGTCTATTTGAGAGAAAGCATGTGCTCTAGGACTGGCCTCACTAGGCCCACTACTGGAGTATTTAGTAAAACATTGATCCAAAAGTGGGCCACCCTTCATTATCCATAAATTATCAATATTATTTAATTTAAAGATAGTTTATAATACATTCATTATATAATCAAATAATATCAATAACAATTCATTTTAAAAACAAATAGAGTGTATGCTAAAAAATAGTTGAATGAAGAGTTACCTCTTAAGGAAATCACTAAGAATAAGCTAAAAATGCTTCTCTCAGAGACCAACTTCAGCAACAAACTTTCTAGCTCCTAACTAAGTGGGAAATAAAGGCTGTGCCTTTGATATTTAGTTGATAAGGGTTTCATCCTGCCAGAGGCAGATCTCTTATTTCATTGGAATGTTGGAATTTCTTGTTTTTCAAGTTAAAAATTCAAGTGGCCCACTACTGGTACATGGCCCACTACTGGAGCACTTACCTTAGATGTTGACACTAAATTTCTACATAGTAGATATTTTATTAAACAATTGCCACTTAAATGTTATTAAACAATTGTTAACGATGCCTCAATTATTTCTTACTAGCCGAAGCTCGCGACATCATTGATACTTAGTTGCTATTGTGCAAGGGATCTGTTATGTGTAAATCGAAACAATTTCTACATCCATAATTGTTGATTTAGTTAACTTTGTAATAGATTAAGTTCGAATATCATGGGTTCAATGTCCGGACAAGAAGGATTTTGAGAATCACTGTTAAAAAAATACAAAAACAGTTAACTGAAATTATTCCAGTTAATCAGAATGCAGAACACAGATATAAATTAAATACGAAAGAATTATAAGATATTCGCAAAAGAAGAGAAAAAGAAGAAGAAATTCGAACACGAGGAGAAAAATAAAGCAGCTTTGTTACAAATTGTGTTTGAAAACATATTTAAAAATTAATTAAAATTAGCAGATTGTCGCGTGGAAATGAAATTGGTGTCATTGAGAAGACAATTTTTGAACTTTTGTATGGTGTTAAAATGGTTTTTGCACGATACTATGCTCCGAAGTAATCGCGGAAAAACGTTAAAATTTAGGGTAATTTTTAATTAATTAAGATTTTGAAAAATCCTTTATTAGTGAGCCTCTGCTACCCAAGAAGCAACCACCTGCCAAATTTCAAGTTACTAGTCCTAGTGATTTGGGAGATTTCATGATGAGTCAGTGACTGACTTTCTCTTTCATACATATAAATTCTAAATAGTGTTTTATGTATTTCAGTTCTTAACTGCACGTTTTACAAAATAACCAGACTCAGACTCGATTAAGAGAAAATGTGAGGCATTTAAGACATGCAAGTAACTATTTAAAGACACTTTTTCACGTCTGTAAGTCTCACCTCGCGCAATTCATTATAGTAGGAGTAGGCTGTTTTTTATTTTACACAAAGGTATTTTTATGATTCACAGAGTATTTATAAATGATAGCTTATAAATAGTATAGAACTTCAAGTTGGAACCCGGCTCGTTCTCTGCGGTGATAAATTGTTAAAAATAAAGAATGAGTTGTTTGGAAAAAGCTTTAGAAGACTACTTAAATAAGCTCTGGTTTGATATTTAAAACACCTTCCCTCATACATTTCTCATCAACCACTCGGGGTTCGCGTTGAAATATGGAAACGGAAAAGCAAACACGTGGACCTGCCAGACGTGAGATTCAAGAAGATATAAAAGAGGAACGCTTGATCTTGTGAAGAGACGGTTGCTATGGGAAACGTGCCAAACATACGCCAAAATTCATCTCACCGTCATTTAAAAAGATGAAAAAGTGGTTGTTCGTTATAAAAATACGTCGGCCTGACTGACAGGCAAAGACACGGTCCATGACTCAAACCCTGGAGTGACACGTAATTAGGAAGACGTCACAAGAATTGGCGATAGGCTGAGATCTAAGGAACCGCTTCTTGGACAACTTCCCAATTATCGCTCCCCTTGATACCCTAATATTGTATAATTCTTTATGTGGGAAGTTTTATGCCCTTCTTGTCCACTGAAAATTGCCTCTTTTTCACTAGTGAAGAACTGATGATCTTGATTTGAAATGTGTCTTATAGATTGTGGTTGGTCCGTTGATTATGTTGAGAACTCTAAATTATCATTCAACACTGAACTTCGAGAACCTGGAGACTCTCTTTACAGATATGATATATTTAGATGGCACTTCAAATATATCGAACTGTGCATGGTTTAGTTTAGTTGTATTTACGTCAGGTTTTGAGGGCTATTTTGGGACGGACCTCATAATTTTGTACCGGGGTCAGATGAAGAGGGCGACATCTGCGAACTGTGCATGGATCGTGATGACAAATGCTCAGACTAAGAGTATGAGTTTGCAGTCATCAGATATTATGTTTATTGATTCACACCGCAAATGAAATTCATATGATTCATTAATTTTTTTTTATCGCTGATTGCTTGAAGTAGCATGTTAAAATATTTTAATGCACAAAGAAATATTTTAATGAAAAGATTAAAGTGTTTCCAGATCAAATGGGCAGAACACTTGCCAAACTAAGAATATGCTTTTTTTCTTATTTATTTATTGCTTTAAAAGTGGCTAAAAATTATTGCATTATAACCACTGCCGAGTGAATTTTTCTGAGTTCAAATAATCTCGATTCTATTAGTGCGAATCAATGATTCATTTGATCTGTGATTCTTTCTGCACTTGATTGCTAATACCGAAAAGGAAATAAGCAATTTTGTAAGTCAGGTTATTAGAGGTACTACTGATGTATTTCTCCCATTTTTTTTATCATGGAGAATAATTTTCCTGAAAATGGATATTTAGGAATACATTTGATTATTAAGGAGGGTAAAGTAATTATGAGCATCGAAGTCTTCTTTTTCGACGACTTTTAAAAACACTTTCTGGAGCACATATCATAAACCCTGCTGTTTTCGACACATAACAAGCTCTTAGATTCGTGATCTTTTTGTCTGTCCAATTTTACAACAGAATAAAGGATCTTACTCTTTTGAATAAGCCAAATTCACCGGAAACAAAACAGATTAACTCTTTAATTCCGAGGCGACTTTTCTTCTAGTCCCTTTAAAACCGGGAGTTTTTGGGACGAAGTCACATGAATTGGACTCTCCCAACCTGGATGCATATTTACAAACCCTACCCTGATAGAACTGAGGCAGGAAATCGGACAATATGATTGGTTCGCTTCGCCGAGAGCCGATGAAGTCGTTCTTTGCTCTCGTGCGTGTACTTTTCATTAGTATAATTTCTTACAGTGTGGGATGTTTTATTTTTTGTGATATTTTAAAAAATAATATCATTTTTAAAAATATTACAACCCACGGAAGAATGTTTTCTGTGCTCAACTGTGGGAGAACGGAGAAGAAAAGTAGGACGACTCCTGTTTTGTTATGATTGCCGTACGCTTCGTGCTACAGCTGAAAACGACGTCACTGCTCCTCGTAGCCAATAATATTGACTGATTTCCTGCCTCAGTTCTATCAGGGTAGGGTTTGTAAATATGCAACCTGGATGGTCATTTAAATGGCACCCCACCCCATGCTATAATCCTCCCTTAAGGCTCAGGGAAATAGGCTGTGGTTGGCAAGGATAATTCGAGCTCCATCACGCTTATCTCCTAAGCGATCTCAGAACCTCCCCTCCCCTCAAAAGAAACCAACCACCTCAAAATGCCTCAAACCTGCTTTCGCCGCTGTTAAGGGGAAATTTTTAGACCACCTCGCTGGGTGTGAGAGGATTAAGTACAGGTGAAGAAGAAACGACTTCCTTTGAAGCTCTGAAGTAAACGAGTTTCTAATTATAATGGAAATACCGTACTGACTGTAATGGTTTTATAATGGAAATACCGTACTGACATCTTTTATTGAGCTAACAAAATCAAAGTACTGATCCAATTTCGGCTCTCTCTTTTTGTCCATTAAAAAGTGTCAAAACGAATGTATAGTTATCAATTATTCAGAATTAGTGAAAAATATGATCTTTTCTCTTTGCGTGGCTGTGATATGAATATTTGAAAAGTTTTAAGAGACTCCTTTGCTATCTGGAGGGACTCAGATTCTTACAACAATTTGTAGTATTGTCTGAAAACTACACTACAAGGTGCTGGAATTCTGTTATAACAAATTTAACTGGCCCATCGATTGTTTATCACCCTTCTTGAAAAATATTGAATTGCAATATCCAGAAAACGATTAATTTTTTATAGCACTAAACGTTATGAACAGTTTCCGCTTATTAACATCACGTTTCGTAATTTTCAATTTGATTTCAGAATTTCTTATATTTCGACAATGGTCGACAAGTTACTTATCGAATATTTCTTGAAGCATTGAATGCATTTAATAGAAGACATGAAAAACTTGCAATGCTTATTGTAAGATAAAAGTAGAGAGTATAAATTGGTTTGATTCAAGATTCATTGACTAATAAAGTGAAGCAATATGCTACTGTATAGATAATTTTTTAATTAAAACTTTATATAAAAAATGGCATTTTATTGATGAAGCTAACATATAGTGAGATTCTCGTACATCAATGCCGACACATGTCCATTGAGGCCCGGAAATAGTACTGGATGAAATTTCATTTAATATTATTCCGTTGTTTCTGTCATGTACATTTCGGCTACTGCAATTCATCTTGCCAGCATAATGCTGATGATGTGTTTATTCATAGAAAGCACCAAGAGAATCGACTGAAGTTCTGTAAAAAAAGAGGGGAATTTAATAAGTGAAAGATTAATCTCAAAGTTACTGCAAATCACTTTTCTTGTATTCAGCGAAAAGGTAATGCGCATTACAGTCCAGTCGAATTGTCATGAAAAGTATCAAAATATGGAAAAAATACATAACAGGAATTTTATTGCTTTAAGTTGTTGGATCGGCCATACAAAACATGGCACTCTATTTTGCAGACGGAGATCGGACCGGATAAGTGGGGGAGGGGAAGCGAAATTCGAACGATCGGGTTTTTGCGTTGAAATAAAAGGCTATTAATCTGAGGGGAAAAGTTTAGATTAAAAAGTTATTGTAGTAAAAAGACCAATAAAATGAATCGTCGAACGTTAAGATAGCTTAATTAGGGCAGGAGTATATTTAAAAAATGTAAATTTTGGAAAAGTATTTATAATTTTTAAAAAAATAAAGCGAAATTTTTGAAATTTCGCGTAAGTACACACTATATAGTAGGATATATATATTGTTAAAATTTCAGAACGATATCAACCTAATTGTTTGAAAGATTCAACTTTTTCGAAAAAAATAACATCGTCGGAAAATGCCTGTAAATACTTTTTTATACTCCCGAATTCGCGGAGCAGAAACAAATCTTATTCTAAAAATGCTGTTCTAATATTTCAGATGGCTTTGCAATAATCGATTTTCAGATAGAA
>BGPR01001932.1:105346-131636 GCA_013235015.1 Araneus ventricosus | reverse complement strand
TTTTTTTTTTTGCGATGGTGACAATTCGTTTAGTCATAATAAATGAGACAAAAGGTTAACTTTAAACTTAGTTTTCAAAACATTTTACTGAAAATCGACCATTATAAAGCGGTTTCAAATTGTTGAACAACATTTTTAGAATAGCAATATTTTTCGCGCCGAGAATTTGGGCTGCTAAGAAAGTACTTCAGGCATTTTCCGACACAGTTCTTTTTTCCGAAAAAGTTGAATTTTTCAAAAAATTAGGCAGATATCGTTTTGAAATTTTAACAATATGTTACTTACTAGATAATGCGTACGTACGTAAAATTTCAAAAATTTTGCTTTATTTGTAAAAAAAAATTTTAAAAATTCTTTTCCATAATTTACCTTTTTTTTAATATACTGCTGCCCTAATTAAGATATTTTAACGTTCGACGACTCATTTTATATATCTTCTTACTACCTATAACTTTCGAATTTAAACTTTTCCTCTCAGATTCATAGACTTTTATTTAAACGCAAAAAAATACCGATCGTTCGAATTTCCCTCTCCCTTATCCGGTCCGATCTCTGTCTGCAAAATACAGTGCCATGTTTTGTATGGCCGACACAGCAACTTCAAGAAATAAAATTGCTGTTATATTTTTTTCCATGTTAAAGTGCAGTTCGACTGGACTATTACAGCTAGTACTAATTAAATTACTAGTTTCTAGAGATAAGAAATGAAACCATTTCTAAAGAAATTATATTTGTATCTAAAAATTAAAGAGTTTATTCTATCATGACTACCTTATCTCTGTTACACAGGCCGAAATGTTTTTCTTTCGCTTCACTGGCTGGACTTCTTTCGTTCACCCCTTATTTTACAGTCAACATGATAAATTTAATTTAAAATGAGTAGTCTTCATGAGAAACAAAAATATAAGAGATTAGAAAATAGCATTCATCCTATGCCCTGAGAGAATACTAAATGAGACGCATAATAGATAGTCTTCCAACTTTGTTGGAGTCAAATTTTGTCTCACCAAAGTGAGCTATAAAAATAATTTTCGTCTTTAGTCTTCAACAACCCCTCGTTACTCTCTTCCCCCCCAAAAAAAATCCAAATTAGTCTGAATTAGTAACAAATTATTATTTATTTCCCCATTCGGTAGTAAATCGTTTTAAAGGAAGAAGGTATTTGGGAAATTAAACTGTTTTTCGTTTAGTTTTACAAGTGAACCTCATTCGTAATTTGTAAGTTTATATGATTTTTTCATTTCGTAAACGACTGTAAATTAGTGCCATACATTCTCTGTGTGGGAGAAAAAGTAAATTTCACAGAACGAAATAACTTTTTTTAAAGCCTTCTGACTTCTGCTACAAGATACAGGTTGGTGGATGTCGTAGTTATCTAGTTTTCTTTTTTTTTTCAATTCAAGAACTGAGCAGCAACATCGAGAGGCATCTTAATGGCCAAATTGCTGGCTGAAAAAAGAACTTAATCCACTTATTTATTTGCAGTGGCAGCAGAAAAAGTCAAAATTTCCATTTTTATCCATAAGCGGTCGAAAAATTATTTTCTCGTCTTGTATCAGGAAAATGGATAACGCCCCAAATTACGGCGATAGAATCCAAAACGAGGAAATGAAGAGAGTAAAGAGTGCATCGTGGACTCTAAACTGCCTCATTTATTTTCACTCGTGTGTCGGAAACAGTTTCTGACTCTCGTTTGTTGCAGAAAACGGCTCGCAGAGCAAAACCAATCAAAACGCATCTTTTAAATTACATTGCAAAGTCTAATACGAACGTACACTATATGCCCAAAAGTGTCCGGACACTTTCAGATTTTCACATTTTTTTAGAATTCCTCCGGAAAGGTTTAACTGACTGCCTTTAAACTTCGACCATGTGAAGAATAGACTGTAACTCACATTTGACATTGAAGATTCGGTCCTGAGGGCAATTAGGGGACCGTCTAACCACTATACAATTCAATATAACTATTCAAAGATATAAGTTTAAAGAATGCCAATTTGTGTACAACCCCTCATCTTTTAGCTTCTCTTCGACAGGAGCTAAAATTCTGCTCGTTGTAATGCCAATATCTTTCTGGATACTAATGATATTGAACTGAATTTTTCATATAAGTTGTCCTATATATCTGGCTTTAAAGTTGTGAAAGAAAAATTACGCTATGTTTCGCGCATGCGCAGTAAAATATTATTTATTCTAAATACTTATATTTCATGTAATATTCAAAAACATTTTTGTCTGTAAGTTTCGTATAATATAACAGAAAATTCTGCATGTTATAAGCAAAAAGCAGGCGAGAAAATTTGGGATTTTTTAAGAAAACCTTTATATCTTCCCAAATATTTGTGCTGAGTTTACGAAAATTCCTGTAAATATTATGCACATTAAACATAACCATTTCTGAAAGTTTCATCTTGTTATCAGTATTCTGTAAAGCGGGGTGGGCCAAAAAAGTTTTTGTTTTCATTAGTTTGTAGACGGTCCCCTAATTGCACTCCATACCGAATTTTCAATGTAAAATTTGAGTTACAGGCTATTCTTCACACGGTAGAAGTTTAAAGGTATTCAGTTAAATCTTTCCGAAGAAATTCTAAAAAAATGTAAAAATCTGAAAGTGTCCGGATACTTTGGGCCGAAAGCTGCTTAGAAGCGAAACAAAATAGTGTTAGTTCCATAAAATCCATCTATTCGCTCGATGATGAAATTTATTCACGCTCTTTTATCGTATTTGAAGTCATGTTTATCATTTGTGTCAGATACTGTGTGAGGATATAAGACGATGATCCATTTTACCATGTTATCCCGGCGAGGTGACGATTTTCTGAACTAATCAGAACCTTGTAATATCCGGTCGAAGCGATGGGCTAGTCAAACTAACAGTCTGGAACAATTAGAATTTCACTGTATCTTTCAGACTAATTAGTTGAAGTAATCCATAGACATTTCAACTTTATCTATAACGAATAAAGCGTTTCCTATTGTCTCCGTCCAAAACTCATGGAGAGCAGTGGAGTGGAATTCGTATTTTAATGTCCGTCGAATAAGAAAGTGGAAGCATAGCCCTTGTTCACGATCACAACATTTATTATACGATCACACACACAGAACTATATACATGGTTTTTTCAGAACAGACGAGAGACAAGACTAGTGCGTAGTAAGGTGCGCGTCGGCGCGCTCACATATTATGGCAACCATTGATCGCCAAGATGCCAATTTACAGTTCAAAGGCGCCAACACCTATTAAAACCTGGTCAAAAGCTTTATTTGTTACCGAATACAAATAGTATTGGCAACCTAAATCGACTAGAATTCATCAGAATCAACTCGACATAGTTTTAACGGAGGATAATTCTAAGAAGTATTTAATAATTTGTTTGTTCATTGCCAAAACAAAGAGGTGATTCAATTTTACAATATTTTTCTGACTGAAATAGGCTGGTAGAAGCGGAGAATGCAGCTTTATTCGTTGCTTAATACATACCAAGGAATATGACTTAACATTCAACGTTCAAGAGTTAGGAATCTGACAAACAAAGGAATTTTAAAAAATATACTTAGGATCATAAAATTATGCCTTTTCTATTTTTCAATTTATCTAATATTTAAAATTGAATCAAAGTGAATTAATCGTAAAGTAAAATCCAAATTATTGCAGAAAAATCTTGAAAAATTGATTTAAAAAAATTGTAGATACAAAGCCCTAGTCTGAAACATCGAAACACGATAATGTTTTGGGTTTGATTCGGATGTCTTTATTTTGTTTTCATAAACTTAATCTTAATTATACAGAAACACACAATCCATGTTTAAATGCAGTAACTAAAACAATGAAAAGTATTAGTGCATAGTACATTAAAAAATATTTTTAAAATGAAATGGTATATTCCGAATTTGTTAAGAAAAAACGTTAAAATTTCGATTAATTTTTAATTAAAACTATATTACAAATTTTTTTAAACCCTTGATTAGTGAGCACTTACTATCCAAAAAGTAACTACCTACCAAATATGGTAGTTCTATGCCGAACAATTTTCCCTGCAGAGTGTTTTGAACGATTTTTGCATCATGCCTGTCGTCTGACGGAATTTACAGATAGCATGCCAGTCTATAAACATTATCATGTTAGAATGGATATTAAAAACTGAGTCTGTAATTCTAATGATAGATACGGTTGTGATCTTTTTTCTTGAACTGGATATGATGATTTTGGTATCTTTTACTCCACATTTCTTATTGAAAGGAATAGCTTTATTTTTTTAAAAAAGTCTTTTTACTGATGATATGCACTCGTGAACTGTTATTGTGTCAAAAGTTTTCGAGTCATTTCATTAACTTCTTTTCAGACAATCACTCTTGTCACGAAAATAAATCTATACTAGTTTTCATATACAACGTTGTATTTGCAGTTTATAGAAGTTGATTAAATATCTGCTTATTGATTATAATTAAACATCTGCTTAGATACGTTAAGGATAGGATATGTTTAGATACGTTTTTCTCCTGCTTAACAATTATTTAAAATTTCTCTTTTAGACATAGATACCTCTTTCCTTGAAGAGAAAGATATTCTTTATTTCCTAAATTATTTAAGGAAGAATTGAATAATCTATTTTACACAAATCAGAAGTCATATTTGTTAGAAACTGATTTCATATTTGTAGAGGGATTCCGGTTGAATATCCAAAAAAAGAATCTGCTGCAGAGTTTTTTCCATAACACTAGGATTAAAGAGGAAATATTATAAAATGATGATTTATAACTATTTTTTTTTATTTTTTAATATGTTACTTGTTTTCTTACGTATATTGACTTTTCTTCTGATATGAATCCATAATCAATCGATAATAAAACGAATTTTAAGAACATTAATTTGTTTTAAAGTGCTTGGAAATTGATAATCAGAATATTACGTGTGTCAGAAAAGTCGAACTCTTCAACGCATTATTCATCAGCAGAAAAATATTTTATCCTTGAAACACATTTATACATATTATTGTGTCACGTGCGCATTCATATAGATGGCTGTCCCTGTCACACGTTATAAACGACGTTTCCTGTATATCATTCTTTTGATATCAATCCATAATCAATCAATAATAAAATGAATTTTAAGAACATTAATTTGTTTTAAAATGCTTGAAAATCAATCATCAGAATATTACGTATATCCGAAAAATCTAACTCTTCAACTCATTATTCATCAGCAGAAAAATATTTTATTCCTGAAACACATTTATACACATTTGTGTCACGTGCGTATTCATTACAGATGGCTGTCACGGTCGCACGTTATAAACGACGTTTCTTGTATATCATTCTTCTCTACTCTCATAGAGAGGCATTTCAAAATCTACAAATGGAAATGCCAATCGATATAGCCTATCTGATTCCGTTCGTCGAGAAGTAATTGGTTATTTATCAACTCGACATTTCTATAGTTCTGGTGACAATCGACGGCAAGATCTGTATCAGAGGTTGTCAATGGCCAATTGCGTGGAAAGACACTACTCTCATTTCCGAATGACAAGCATTAGATTTAATCGAACTACGTATTTCTGTCCACCGTCGAAAACGTGCCAGTTGACGGAAGGGAACGGTCAAATACTTTCAACCTGAAATGGCTGTGGATTCGGAATTCAAATAAAAAGAAGCTTTAAAATACTGAATTATCGTACTATTTAATTGAATTTCGATTTATTAAATTAATGCTCTAAGGATGAAACATGTTACACGTACAATTTACGCACGCACCGCTGAAGTGTATTCGAGCAGGAACAGACTAGGACGGCATCTTTTATTGCTAAGCACCTGGAATAGATAGAGAATAAAATTGATATTTTTTTTCTTTTTTTAAATTTAACTTTTAAAGATATCTCAATAAAATTGCGGAATTCAGTGACTTATAAATTAATATTCTATTTTATAATTACTGTTATTTAATACAATAACTAAACAACTTCGATTGAATACTTTCCTTTTAATTCCAGGTATTTTGCATCAAACCTTTCTCAGATGGGTTCGCAGAAATTACAACTGGGACGTTTGAGCACTTCGGTAAGCTAATGTCATTATTTAAATGCTAGAAGTAATTTTTTTACGAATATATCATAATCATAAGCCATGTTTAAAGCTAATTATTCGTCGAATTTACAATTACTTTAATAAAGCCAACATTTACTCTTTGAATTGATAGCATACGTATGAGAATATATATTTGTAGTTACTGTCATAGATCATATATAAATTTACATATGTTTACGTAAACACAATTCCTACGTACGATTTTTCTAGCTATTATTGCCTGAAAATTCATAATTATGCATACCATGTTCATTATTAAGCTCCTAATGTTGCCCCGTTACATGACATTGCAGCCTGACAAAAAATGCAATAATACAAAAAATTGACAGTATAATGGCAAAAGCCAAAAGTTATATTGCACACATAGCTGTTATTAAAGTTCCACAAATGAAAATTTCCCTTTAGCAGTAAGAACGATTTTGCGAGGAACTTAGCTGTTTCATTCAACTTCAGTTTTAACTTCAAAGCAGTTTTGTACTAACTGCTTCAAATGCTATCAGATTTTCAGATCGCATTGATTTTCAGTCATCAATGCTCATATCAATTTTCAAACGTGATGATTTATCTCATTTTCTATGTGACTTCCCTTTAAATTGTTGCTATAAAAATATTTTTTTAAAATTTCTGGGCAATAAGAAACACTATGATACCACAGTGTGTATTAAATATGGCGACAAATAACATAAGAATCACAGCAAAATCAGGAAGAGACATCGCAATAATCTATGCTCAGCAGGTATTTTCAGCCGATTTAGCGACTGCTCTGTGATAGTTCGCAACAGAGACCCTGCTACGCTGTAAAGTTCTTTTTGGAATTGACGGTATTCGATGCAAAGGCAATTCAATCTCTATTCGGTCATGATGTCATTCAAATAATTCGAAGCAAATATGTACGTTACTCAAATGAGAAGCCGTCTTCAAAATACACATTTTGAGACATAATGTTTTTGAAAAACTTTACAAAAAAATATCTGTATATTTGTTCAAATTGATCGTCACACTTTAAGTAATTAACTGTGCAGGTGGTTCAATGGGGTCAATTTATGCTCACATGATAAACGTAAAGCGATTCGCACCAATTCAAATTTTGAATCTACTGCAGATCGTGTAACTGCTGTTTGTAACGTTAAGAATAATTCTTTTGCAGCTTGATATACTTGTTTAGTTTTCCTTCTATTTTCCTTGGAGATACAATTCTAGCTCTTACATTAGAAATTCAATTAAGTCTTCAGTTTTTTTAAATATCTCTTAAACTTAGTTGGTCTAATTTATTTATATCCTTAATTGGCTAACTCATTGAAATTGAATTCTTTGCTAATTTATTTAATATCTTTCGCTGCTTATTTAAGTCATTTCCTGTCCTTTAACAAATTTTGAATATGAGTGTTTTCTAAATCATATTAGCTTTTTGTGATTTTATAATACATTTAATTAGTTTTACTTAAACTATTTATCTGTTTACATTCTTCTAAGTTAGTCGTCAATTATGTTCACCAGCGTTTTGGAAAAACCTTTAGGCCTCATCGAACAGAGTACACACAATATGATGTAGGCTTAAAAACAATGATTTTCACAATTAGTGCTTTTAATAACTCGGAATTGTTAAGTAGAAGCTTGAAAAAATATTTATACGACAGTCATCTTTTTATTTTGCATTACAACAACCGAAAGTTGAACAATAATGCATTTCTTACGCTCAAAAAGTTTGTGCAAAATGTAAACATAGCTTAAGACGTTAGATGATTGGTGCATGAAGACTGTGTGAAGCAGTGCTAGTGGACCAGCAATTGATAAAATGGATGTCAGTAGCCAATTACGTAATATATCCAAATAATACTGTTAGAATGCATAGCAGTTTGGTCCTTCATAAATACCTGCGTAAAAATGGAAGCAAAATCGTTTACTCCTTTTCTCATTTTTCGCATTTCTTACCTTCGAGGATCTAAACTGGTGGTGGTGTTCTTATCACACTTGGAACAGCTGATCTAGACCAAGTGTGGAGTCAATATACAGAGTGATCACAAATTATTGGGTCGATTTTCAAAAATTAATATAAGAAAGCGCTATAATGTAGCAACTTCGTTTTATTTTTTAAATGAGAGAGTAGCTGAAAAAGTTTTTTTTTCAGATCACAATAACACGCCGTTACGGCGCACTAAATCTGCGCAATTCAACACAAGTGCCAAAATAGCTACTTTGCAGCAGAAGGTACGTCTGGCACGTTTCTGGTTCTACGAACAAATCAATTGTAGCCGTTCTAAGAATTATTCGATTAGAGTACCGAAATTGTAGGTCTCCAAGTAAGAACTCCATTCAGCGTTGGTATGAGCAATTAAGGAGTCGAAGTCTCCCTCATTGATGCACATTTCCTGTTCCCTTCAATTTCTGGTTTCGGTTTGGATTCTTTTTTTCGAAAGTGGGTCCAATAATTTATGACCACACTGTACTTTAACAATGTCCAAGAGTAACAAAGGATCTGCTTCAGCATATTCGAGGGAGTATCCGATACACTACCGAAAATGGTGGCGAGGTCTGGAATTACATTTTGTGCACGTGGAACAGTTCTTTTCTAAATGCTCAAAGAATAGTAGTATTAGGTGGTCACTTGTATCTGCTGAGATCGCTCTCCAATAAACCCCAGGGTCTTACCGAGGCATTTACCTAAAGTTCGAAATGTGAGGAAGAGGGGACCATTCCAGAGCTTTCTGCACCTATTTCTTTCAAACATACAAAATTCGTTGAAACGTGATGTTGGCTTAACGATTGAACACAATCCTACCATCTAGACTAATCACAAACGTCTCATTTATCCCTTTAGAGAAAGAACACGTCACCCCAGTTGAAGAAAATGATGTCGATCATCCACTCGCATCTTCCTCAACAAGATATGCCAGAATCAAAAGAGATGCGACATCAAGACAAAAGAGGCATTTTTCCATCTCTGGCTTTGGAGAACATTTTCGTCTGGAGACGGATGCATCGTCCCACTTGCTGGCCCCAGGTTTCAAAGTGTATCGCTTGGGCGGGAATCCTAATTCTATTGATGGAGATGCAGAAAACAGGGAGGATATGGAAAATTGCTTATTCAGAGGGAAGCTGAAGAATCGCCCGAATTCGGCCTTTGCGCTCAATTTATGCGGAGGAATGGTGAGTGGTTATTTGCTTATGAATCTAAGCTTGTTCTTATTCTAAACTTAGGTGGCCTTAGTTGGCATGACTTGAGAATGGGTTAATGTATTACTATTCAATTCTGAACGTAATGGCGGTTTCGAAACCATTTGGGAACTTACCAACAATGTAGTGACAATTCAGCGTATAGATTAAATTTGATGCCCATTTTTTTGAATTTCGTGATTTTTTCACTGATAAAGCCATTACAATGTATTTCTGAGATCCTTACATTACTTTTCAGCCCAGGTAATTATTTTCCTTGTTCTTTTTTACTTCCTTCATATGTAGGGTACAGAATTAAAGAGAACCAAGGTTACGTTTTGCCATTTTGCTCTAATACTGCCATGGTAGTGTATAAATGTTATATTTTCTGTATTATAATAATTCAAGTCCATAGTTCAAGCCCATACTTTGTATCCATCGAGCAGCAAGAACATTTAGAGGTCCATCTATATATTTAAAATAATTTGCTAAAAACCCTTCACCGAGTCCGCCAGCCTCAACCACTCAACCGATTTCGACATTTTTTTTCATTTGAAAGGTTATGAGGTCTAGCTATGTCATCAAGGGTCGCTTGCCTGCCCTCACCCCCCCATTTTCGAACGAAATCGAAAAACCAATTCTCCTCTGCACATTGTCTATGGGTAAGCCTTGTAGAAATCCCACAGCCCCAACCACCCGACGGATTTCAACAATTGTTTTTTTTTTCATTTGAAAGGTTGTGATGTCTAGATATGTCATCAAGGGTCGCCCCCACCTTTTGGAACGAAATCGAAGAAACATTTATCCACCATACATTCTCCGTGTTTTTTCGATTCGTGCTGGTGAACTGTCTGAAAGTTTTACCATTTTAAACATATAGAGAATGTATGGTGGGAAGAATGTTTTTTCTATTTCGTTCGAAAATGGGGTGTGGTGGGGGACAGAAGACCCTTGATGACATATCTAGACGTCATAAGCTTTTATATGAGATAAATGAAAATTATAGAAATCCGTCGAATGGTTGGAACTGGCGAACTGTCTGAGGGTTTTACCATATTATTTTAAACTAGAGGTCCCTCAGCGATCGAAATTCGACCGTAATTCATTAAATTTTTAAATTTGAACGTTATTGAGGTTCTTTTGTCAAAGAGTATACTTCTATAATCATTGCATATAATTTTTTTGAATTTTGTTCTATTACGAATGAATTTTGAATTTTTTTCTATTGCTGCTACACAATTTTCTTCTTACAACAGATGTATATTGATAAATCTATATATTGATATCTATTAGACAAAATATACAATATTTATACAATGTATATACAAAGTAAACAATGCATGTTTTATTTCATTTAGTTTAATGTATTTGTAATACATATTATATATAAATTCCTTAGAGACAATCTCTACTCAGTACGACTGTTTGACCACATACTTTTATGTGTTTGACATTCAGTATGATCGTAAATAATGAATGCTTTATTTTATCTAATTTAATGTATTTGTAACACATACATAAATTGTATCTTTCTGCACTCCTTCTTCATATGAGCTTTATCTGTGCCAAATCTCACACTCCTCCGTGCGCGCAATGTGCTTAAAAAGGGGTACTAAGTATTTTCTTCACATATTAATATATAGATCCCAACAGAACAGAACGCCGTCTCTTACCCCCGTACCCGTGACCAGACCGGTCACCGAACGGTTTGATGGGCAAGACACGGGAATTTTATTGATGAAGAAAAAGAAAAACAAAACAAACAAAAAGAAAGAAATATTTGCAATATGTTTTACAGCACAGGGGCATTTTCACTTCTACACTATTAGTTCGTAATAGTCTTATTTTCTTTAGAAGTTGTTTTACCTTTCTTTTTTTGAAGGCATGGGGGAGTGTGGGAATTTGGGAGCCTGTTGGTTCAGTTCGCTGGAAAGTTGAAGGCTAGGGAGGCCGGAAAAGATCTCTGTTTTCGCTTATGAATTTGACAGTCCTACGAATTTTATGCCTGAAGACGATGTTATTGGCGACTCTTTTCAGCCATTCTTGTTCGAAGTTTGGCACTGGCTTCCTCATATGCCAAGACACTGTGTAAATACATAGCATACGTAGCATAGTGAAGTGCCGTGCCAATTCCACCACAACTGCAATAATCGCTGTCAGACAGGTGAAACCTTTTGAGGTAGGCAGGGAAAGGGCCATGTTGAGAGAAGAAGATAACATTCTCTCTAATCCAAGTAGAGGGACGGAGACTAACTTAGGCCATGATGTTATAAATTTTCCTGTCTGTATCGCCATTCTTCCATGAGGTTTGCCACTCCTCTTCCGGAGGAGGCCTTTTATGTGCGGTTTAGGAAGCTTAGTAAGTGAATGGGGTTGCCCAGGTTGGGTTGCGTCTTTTACCAGTTGGTCTGCTCTCTCATTGCCTATATTTACTGCATGCTCTTTAACCCACGAGACTTTTATTCTTGGATTTATTAGGAGGATTTTAAAAATTTGTCTTGTTGTTTGGTTTGTGCTCTTTGAATTGGAAGATGCCATGATACTTGCTCTATTGTCTACGTGTATTTTAAAGGTATTATGGTTTGGCAGATGAGATGCGTATATTACTGCTTCATGAAGTGTAGTGAGTTCAGCTTGAAATACGTTGTTATCGTTCAATTTAGCAGACCACTGATAGGTCCAGATGTCATTGGTCAAGACGCAGAAGGCAGCTCCAACTCCGTGTTCGGTTTTCAAGCCATCTGTGAAAATATTTATAATGTCCCTTCGGGCTATATTTGCTTCTCCGTCTTCTAAAGAGATTTGGTTCGGTTTTAGCTCTGAATTATGAATGGACCAGCCTGTTGTCTTTATCTCCAGATCTTGCGGTTGGGTATCTGTAATGTTAGGGGGAAGAGAGATTCTTAGGCGATAAATTGATGTGAACCTGGCTTCGAACTGTAATTGCATGTGAAGAGGTGAGATGCCGAGTATCGTTTGTAACGCTGCTGTTGGGGTGGTGCGATAAGCTCCTTATGTGTGGAGTAGGATGGCCTTTGAATCGAAGAAAGTTTCCTCTTCATTTTGTATGTATGGTTTAGACACCAAGCTGAAGATCCGTGGGCCAGCATTCTCTCAATCACCGTTTTATAGAGAGTCCTTCTGTGTATCTGAGAGATTCCCCAACTTTCTCCTGCGATTCTTTTGAGATTTTGCTGCATTTTGATGGCTTTCTCTCCTTGCTTATTAATGTGCTCCAGCCAGTTGAGTCGATCATCAACGTGTATCTCTAAGTACTTAAATGATTTAACTCTATTCATGTTGTACCCGTTCCATGTGATCTTGAGACTTCTTGCCATTTTGCTGAATAAGATACAATTTGTTTTATCTGTTGATATGGCAAGTTCATTTTCTGAGCACCAGGAACTGAATTGGGTTATTGCACTTTGCGTGTCTTTTACAAGGCTTTTATTTGTATCCGCTTCAATGACCAGCACAAAATCATCTCAGAAGGCTTGTATATGAACGTTATCTGGCCAAACTTGATTGAGTATTTCGTTTGCTACGAGGTTCCACTGCAAGAACCCTGAGGGAAGCCTTGTCTTTGATCCTTTGTGGACCTACTTTGTGGGGTCAGCAGTGTCACTTTCCTATTTTGAAGAAGGCTGTGAAAGAGTCTATTTATTTTAATTGGGCAAGTGCTGGCGTCCAAACTCTTAAGTATAGCTCGATGTTGCAAGTTGTCAAAGGTTCCTTTGTTATCAATGGAGAGCACTAAGGCATGCTTACCATATCTTCTTGCTGTTTGAATTTTTCTTAGTAGCTCGTTGATGGCTGTATCCACAGACTTGCCTTCTCTGAAGTCGTTCAGGCTGTTGGTGGACTCCAGATTATATGTCAGCCTCTGAGTCATAAGTTTCTCCAGCACCTTCCCTATTGTCGGTAGGAGTAAAAAAGGACGATAAGAGGAGGCCAGCCGCTGGTCTTTTCCCCCTTTCTGGAATAAGATAATATTTCCTATTTTCAAGGAATCCGGGAAGCAGCTTGGGCGCAGGCACTTATTGAAGAGGGTTGGAAAGATATCGAAGCACTTATGAATGATTTTAATTAGGAGGTTGTCGATTCCGTCTATACCCGGGGCTTTGCCTGACGGCAGATGTTCTATTACCACCGAGATTTCTTGGGGGGAGAATGGAGGCTCAGGTGGCTATGTTGAGGTGGTTAGATTGTAATTTGTTGGAATGGCAGGGGAAAGGAAAATCAGGTCCAAGATGTTTTGCGCTGCCTCTTGCAGACTTCCCTTTGGGTCTCCGTTTATCAAGTACGGGATTTGTGATGGGAAAACTGATTTTCGAAACACCGCCTTGTACTGCTTCCTATACGGATGGGAGGCTACGTTGCAGAATTTTCTCCAACCCATATTCCTTGCTTGCTTAATATGTCTTTTATACTTCGCTTTCTCTTTCTTAAAGACTTGGTACCTTGCTTGCCTTTCATTTTCCGGCGCCTGTTGTGCTCTCCTTCTTAGTGCTCTAACTTTCTTTTTATGAATTTTTAGCTGCTCTGTCCACCAGTTTGGTTTTGTTATGAGTAGTTGCTTTTTGATTTTGAAACTTTTGCTGCATGCATTTATGATTAAAGTTTGCAGTTCTATTGTGGCGTTATTAAGTTCTCTTGAGTTTCTGTTTGCTTTTATTTTTCTTTCTAGATGATAAATTTCTTTACCAAGGATATTGAGAAATCTAAGGTGATTCCCATGGCGTGTCTTGTATCTTTTGTAAAATTGATTAGCTACTGTTGATGCTATTGTTGTTTCTATATATCTGTGGTCGCTTAAGGGTATTTCTTCTTGGATCTCCCAATTAAAGGAAGAATCTAAAAGTGATTGGGAGCATAAGGTCAGGTCAGGCCAGCCAACACTGTTATTTCTCTGGAAGGTTGGTAAAGCATCTGGTTTGTTGATGATGTTTAAGTTATTAGCCAGGATAAATTCCAGGATATCTTTGCTCGATTGTCATTTGATCTATAGACCCAGAAGGTATTATGTCCATTGAGATCAGCGCCAGTCATGATCTTTTCCTCTGGTAAGCTGGAGATGATCTCCTGTATTTCCTGGAGAACTGAATAAACGTTTTGTGCTGGTGAGGAGTAGGCTGAAATTATTGTTATGGAAAATGATGACGTCTGGATTTTAAGCGCTACCATGTTCACTTTTGTTGCTAACAGGACAGGTTTTAATTGAGATGAAGGAATTAGGATTGCAGTCTTCTGATTTGAGGAGCTAATTGTTTTCCAAGTTTGAGGGATTCCCGGGATTCCGTTATTATTATTGTATTGTTCTTGCACCAAGATTACATCTGGCTTGATCGTGCTTGCCGTTAAATGGAGTTGATTGGTGGCTGCTTTTGCTCTAGCTAAGTTGATTTGAAGAATTTTTAGGGGCTTATTTGAAGACGCTGTTGAAATATTGTAGGGAAATTGGTTTGTTTTCAAAAATACTATTATCCATACTAAAATTAGTCCCTTGTTTTTATATATATAGATCCCAGAAGTTGAATCAAAATGGCGTGTCAAAAATATTTTAAAATACCTATTGTAGGTGATGGAAACTGTTTATTTAGGGCGATATCATTCTGTATTTATGGATGTGAAAACTTTCATGCCGAAATTCGTGAAAAAGTTATACAAAACAATACAACTAGATGAGGTTTATTGAAAGATTTTATAATTTTAAAGGAATCTGTTGTCTACAAAGAATATGAAATCTACTATGGTTTTATGGCCTGTTCCACTGATCTTCATGCAGTATTTAAATCTGAAAGCCTAGAAGCTTACAGGTGGCAAAAACAGAGAGCGGTTAGTTGTTATTTTAAATGAAGCTAATCAATTTTCAGATCTGTTTTCTCAGAAATGAATCGCATGGATTTGGTTCATTTTAATTCTGAACTCTCTATTTATGTTTCTAGAAAGCATTTATCAAATGGACACAATACACTAATTTTTCATAAAACGGTCAGTTTTGAGGTTGGTAGGTAGACTTTAAGGGCACAAGAGCAGGATATAGCTTGGTTGGTCCAGCATTTTTAAAGTTGCACTTCTCTGAAATTTCCCCTTAGAATTACATTTTAACAGAACAGGCCTAAACATTTGCAACTTTTCCTCTCAACAAGTGTATATATTTAAAAAAAAAATTTTCAAAATTTGTCATTCGAAAAAATTATTAAAGCGCTTGTATTAATTGTAGGAAAAGGATCAAAATTATTACAAAAAATGTTTACTAAAAAATAGTGACTTACTAGTACACACTTGTGTGATGTGAGATGAGACAAAACTCAAACCTTCATTTTCTTTTCTTTAAACCATAGTCGGTGACCTTGATTTCTGCCAGCAGAACGAGAGGGATGATAATACATGTTATGATAAAAAGCTGTAACATTCCCAAGTGAACTGTTTAACAGAAGAAGAGAAGCAAATTTTACAGTCGCTGATACATTTCCAGTAAAATCAGCGGGAGTGGTCTCCCCTAAACTTTCTCGTATACTTCACAAAAAGGTGTCATTTCCCCTCCCCACCCCCACGCGGATAAAATTTGCGAAGTAGAGTGCCAGAACCGAGAATGCCACGACTATCCACGAGTTTCTTTTCGCGCACGCCTAAGTCAAAAGGAGGGTATTAGTAATAGCTCGTGATTATGAAGGTCACAAGCAGCGCCAATACGCAATTAGGCCTTGTTACATAAAGAAAATCTAATATGCAATTTGAACGTAGTTTTTTTAACCGATTGAAATTAAAAATGGACACATATCTACCATTAGGGTTAGAAGATCACATACCAAATTTCATATATCTAAGTAGTTGCATTTAGGAGTTATCGTGTTCAGAAGTACGAGATTTTACAGACAGACATTCAACGCTTTGACGGATTTGGTCCAAAATTTGATACGGACCTACATTCTTTATGATAAAACTGTGTGCCAAATTTTATCCATCCAGCTATTTAAGTTATCGTGTTCACATTAACGCTGACAGACGGACAGACATACTTCCGGTGGACGGATTTTGTCCAAAATTTGATAGAAAAAAATACAAATTAGTTGTAAATTTCACATACCAAATTTCATCCCTCTAGCTCTAACAGTTTTCAAGTTATCATGTTCACGGACAGACACAATTCCAAAATTGTGTTTCTCGGACTCGGAGAGGTCTAAAACGTGGAGATTCGTCAAAATCTCGAGTTCGAATTTTTTGATGATTACAATACTTTTTCTCTGTATACTTCGTATACGAGAAAGTAAAAAACCAGCGGGTTCCTCATACCTCAAATTAAACTCCTCTTATCTCTTTCTTGTGTAAAAATATAAAAGATATATTTAAATTCGGTAACTGATGCGGCGGTACAAGGTTCTCACTGAATCAAAACAACACCGTAAAACTGATTTCGTTGCCCTATTTAAAAATTAATTTCCTTTGATTTTCATTAAATATGTTTCATTGCTGTTTTTGCTTTTTTTTTAAACCTATTTTCCAATTTTGTAATCGATTAAGAAAAAAATTTAAGAAACCCTGATATATCATTTTTCGGACTCGGAGAGGTCTAAAACGTGGAGATTCGTCAAAATCTCGAGTTCGAATTTTTTGACGATTACAATACTTTCTCTTTGTATACTTCGTATACGAGAAAGTAAAAAAAAGACGCTGAAAGTGCCGTCTCAGGATACAGTTGCACGATTATCGCATGGCGGTTGATACCTGGATATCTGGCGTTGAATTCATCTTATCTGCAGTAGTAAAGATTCTTATAACGAAATCTACCAGGAATTCAACAGGCATGTTGTTCACTGATGTTTTGAGGCATTTAAAAAATATCTAGTGAATTAAGACCAGGAGACTGAATGAAAAGTCGCAGGTTCAACACGCCCGTTTCACCATTTGGGAAAAGTGCCATAAAATTGTTTTTAACTTCAATCGAAAAGTTTCTCGGGTCCATATAATGTATATGCCAAGTTCGTTCCCTTTGAAAAAACAATGGAAAACCGTTTCAAAGGGAAAATAATGAATGCATTAAGGTTTTAAAACTTTTATAATTCAGAAATTGTTTCTAAAATAATTTAAGCGCGATTTGTTAAGGTGAATTAGATAATTTTAAAATTTTTGCTGTTTTGAACAGAGGAAATACGCACAAGACATAGAAGATTATTTTGTAGTACTTGTTAGTTCCCGACTCTACAAACCAAACATGTTTATTTTGAATTGTTAGGCTGGAAATTTAAGTCAAGATGCTTCATGGATGTTCAGATTTCTCTGAAAATAGCACGAGTTCAATGTGTTTCAGAAAATAATACAAGATACATCGAATACTAACTTCAATGCATATATTTGAGATGTCAAAGACACATGTTTCACTACCCAAGTTGAACTATTTAGTGATACAGATTTTAAGCTGATAGCGCATACCAGTCAACCCTCCAAAGATTCAAGTTGAACTATTTAGTGATACAGATTATAAGCTGATAGCGCATACCAGTCAACCCTCCAAAGATTCAAGTTGAACTGTTTAGTGATACAGATTATAAGCTGATAACGCATACCAGTCAACCCTTCAAAGATTCAAGTTGCCAATGTTGTTATATATCATCATACTGTTACCTAACGAGTAAAAAACACGAATACTCAAAGAGCTCTGCTTTATCTAATTAAACTCTCGTGAAGTGCGCCAGGTTTAATTACACCTCCCTTTAGAGCACCGTAGTTGATATTTACAAAAGGATGACGGCAGAAATAGACTCGCTTTCGTTATATATAGAGCGTACTAAAGCAAAAATTGCGCCAATGACTAATGACAATTGATTACGTTAACCTACAACCACCGGGACGCTTATCTTTTCGCATCTAACGGCTGCCACTGGATGAATCCAACCTCGAAATAGTTGCACCCTTGCCAAAGGAGGAATCTAAATTAGTCCGGCGGTGACAACGGCGAGGTGAGGAGGTCTACTGTTGCACGGGGTTGTCACGCGGGCAAGATTTAGTGAGTGTCAGCATGTCAACAATGCGGTTCTGATTCGCGCTCAATCGGAGCGCACCTAATTGTCACTTTCGAAGCGACAGTTCTTAATTTGCGAAACCTGAAGACGCGCACCTCGAAGGCCAAAGCGAATGTTTAGATACCCCTTTGAGAAATGAAGCGTTTTTAACTTTTCCGTTTTACTTTACCTTCCCGCTGCCGAAGACGAGAAGTATTGCAATTGTCGAAAGATTCGACCTCGAGATTTTGGTGATTCTCCTCGTTTCAGACTTGTTTGAGGCGGGAAAAACAATTTTTAGCATTGCCAGTCTGTCTGTGAACACGTCAGTCCCACCTATTCACACGTTAAATGCCATGTGAATCAAATACGATTCATATCCACTATCTAATCAGATGACCCCTCCTCTACTGTTGTTAAGAGCAAAAAAGTTGTCATTTAATTAGATAGATGGTTCGAATTTCAGACGTGAGTCGTGGTGACTAACCGCTTAAGCCCTTGGCATACGATTTATAACATGCCTCTTAATAACACGCCACTACCCATTTGGGATATTTATTACTATTTCAATCTATTTAAGATGGTAAAGGAAACTTGAGACATTTAAGCGTATCCAAGTGATTTTTGTATTTAAAATTGTTACTTTGACTTTATTACCAATTTAAATATCAAAAAATCTGTAATTCGATGTGCGTTTCAGACTCGTCATTGTAAGCGAAGGGTTAAGGACCGAGTTATTTTGAAACTTACTGTATCTAAGACGAGTTAACTCGGGTTATGCCCTTAAGCGGTTAAACCGCTACAGGCCCCACTTGTTAGTAGACAGGGACGGGGGTGAGAGGCTGGTGTTGCTGTTTTCTGTGAACGCGACCGAACTCAAACGAAAAAGCTACACGGAAGAAAATATTTTAATAAAATGTATTAATTAATTTAAATATTTCTATGTGGTTAATACCAAAAAAACACACATATACAGTCTTTACACCAAAACTTTATATTCATACAAAAATTTGGAAGAAATCCGCTAATGTTAAGTCTCTCCGTCCATGCATATGTGAAAATGAGAATCCACAAACGCCATGATGGATGGAAGAATAAATGGATGAAAGTTACCTTATTGTCTTATCAACTGAATCGTAGATCTGTAACAAATTTTGGACCGCCTGTCTGTCTATTCGTGTCTATGTAAATGCGACAACTCAAAGAAGCAACAAGCTAAATTTAACATGTAGTCTTGGTACAAAAATTGCAGATCTGTATCAAATTTTGGACCGTTTGTCTATCTATTCGTGTCTATGTAAAAAAACAACTCAAAGAAGCAACAAGCTAGATAAATAAAATTTAACATAGTCTTGGTGTAAAAATTGCAGATCTGTAACAAATTTTGGTTTCGGACTTTGAAAAGTCCAAAATTTATACCCGACTCTCTTCGTTAAACTACGAAACTATGTACAAAATGCGTCATATTATATAAGCGTAGTCGAGAGAAGAACACCCCCTCTGGTTACTACAAATCTTTTTATCTATATTTTTTTCGTGTAAAAATAATTATATAATAGTTTATTAAATGTAGTAGACCGATGCTTTATTTCTGATTGGTTTCTAAGCCGTGTTTTGAAAGACAGATTTGACATATAATCCAAATTAAAATCTTGTTTCCATGAATCACAAAAATTACTTCTTGCCATTACGAAATCGGCTTTATGGCTAGAACCTGTAGTGTTCTGGGGACTGAGTCGTGGGGTCTAGTCCCAATTTCCGTAAAATATCATTCGTATACGCAAGCATGGAAGAAGTTAAATCTGTCAAGATCAAATGTCTGCCCTTTGGATGGTATAGAAATTTTGAGAGATACTGAAGTGTTCAAGTCACAGATATGATATATGTCCGAAGTAGAGTTAGGTAGCCTAACCCCTTGATCTATGATTTTATTTCGACTCCTAATTGGGTGACATTCTGTTTGGGAAATTTGTATATGGAAATAACAACTCAAAATTGAAACTGAAGGAAAATTAAAATAAGAATTTCAATCCATATAAGAATTTAAAGAACATCTGAGATTATGTAAGCGTGTCCACGAGTAAAGAGAGACATTTTTAAAATGAATTATCACTTTAAAGTTAATTGCAGAACTGAATATAAAATATAATTCTGCAACTCCATGCACGTCAAACATGTCATTATATTATAAATGCATTATTAAGAATAACTTATCAATCATCAATCACCTTGCCGCCGCCCTCACATTAACCGCTTAAGGGCATAACCCGAGTTAACTCGTTCTAAATACAGTAGGTTACAAAATAATTTAGTCCTTAAGCGATTAAAATTGCTACACTCGCGCTGAGAAACAACCGTTTGTGTTTTCCTCTCCCTTCTCTCATGGGTTTATAGGTATACGCATAGAGTTTCAAGCCCATATTGTACACTCTTCGATCAAATTCTTATAACAAATGCCGAAATAAAGTGAAATAAAAATTCTGAATGACCCTTTCAACTTTTATCTCACATTATGTTAAAATAATGATGTAGATGCAATCTCAAACGACTTATTACAATTCTAGATCCTATCTCATATAACTTAGAGTTATTAAAATGTAAAATATACGGCTAGTAAACTGAAACAGTTAATTAAATTTTTGTTGTTATAAGCTGCAAGTTCAACATTGTTGAAAAAAGACTTATTCTTGAGATATTTATCATCGTATTCGTACCAGGTGATATAATAACAAAGTCAAAATATCATCGAGATTTGAAGTTCTTATGACCATTGTTTTTTTATCATAGTATTCGTACCAGGTGATATAATAACAAAGTCAAAATATCATCGAGATTTGTAGTTCTTATGACCATTGTTTTTTTATCATAGTATTCGTACCAGGTGATATAATAACAAAGTCAAAATATCATCGAGATTTGAAGTTCTTATGACCATTGTTTTTCATCAACGTATTCGTACCAGGTGATATAATAACAGTCAAAAATATCATCAGATTTGAGTTCTTATGACCATTGTTTTTTTTATCATAGTTTCGTACCAGGTGATATATATCCATCAAAATATCATCGAGATTTGTAGTTCTTATGACCATTGTTTTTTATCATAATTCGTACCAGGTGATATAATACAAGTGAAAATATCATCGAGATTTTTAGTTCTTATAACCATTGTTTTTTTATCAACGTATTCGTACCAGGTGATATAATAACAAAGTCAAAATATCGATAGTTTGAATTGCTTATGACCATTGTTTTTTTATCATAGTATTCGTACCAGGTGATATAATACAAGCAAAATATCATCGAGATTTTAAGTTCTTATAACCATTGTTTTTCATCAACGTATTCGTACCAGGTGATATAATAACAAAGTCAAAATATAATCGAGATTTGTAGTTCTTATGACCATTGTTCTTTTATCATAGTATTCGTACCAGGTGATATAATAACAAAGGCAAAATATCATCGAGATTTGAAGTTCTTATGACCATTGTTATTTTTTCTATACAATGCCTTGAATAGTAAGCTCTTAAATTCTAACCACTCGGCATTTTATGTTCAAAACCATGCTCCTGCTGCACAGTTTCTATTAATATCAACAACTGTTAAATTAAAGGTTTTTCTTCCTTTGTAGAGTGGCTTGCTGAAAACTGAAACTTCGGACTACCTCATAGAGCCTGTCAGCAGAAACGTCAGCGACCCCAAAGCTGTGGAAAAGGTGCATGTTTTGAAAAAGCGCTCCGTAAATGCACACGAAAGACGGAACAAGTCTGCTGCACGAGAACAAACTTTCTTTTGCGGAAAAAGACGAAGATGTAAGAGTGTTTCTTTTTTTATTTAATATTGAAATATAGATTCGAGAAAATAGAGAAGGACATTTTGGATATATCATTCAAAAATAGTTTAATGAGAAAAGATTCCTGCGCGGACCCAATTTTCAAAACCTGGTTGTTTGTCTATAAGAATTAAAACCGAAATATAGGGTGGTCAGAAATTACTGGACCCATTTCAAAAATTATTATAAAGAACCCCTACAAAGTAGCAATTTCGGTTATTTTAAATGAGAGAGTAGCTCATAAATTTTTTTTCATATAGGTGGCGTGCCATTACGGCGTTTTAAATTTGCTACAGCTAGAGATTTCCATGTAGTGGCTACCGATCAGCCGAAGCCGATGCTCGGTTCTTGGTGTCCTTTTTCAGTTTTTCTTGATTATCTCGAAAACTACTCAGTTTTCGAATTACAATCGACTTAAAAAAGTAAAGAAGGTAAAAATCCCTACAAATACATGCTTTTATTTTTCTTTCAGCATTAATAGTTTCTCAGATAATGGCTCTCAAAAATGGAAGCTGTCCAATAATTTACGACTATCTAGACCATCGTAACGGCGCGTTACCTATTTGAAAAAAACTTTTTTAAATGCGTTCTCATTTTTAAAAAAAAACGTAGTTGTAACATTATTAGTTTTTAAATTAATTTTTGAAATAGGTCCAATAATTTTATGACCACACTGTATTTTTCTTTATTTCCACATTTATATGCTGAACCCCTTTTTAACCTTGAATATTGCCCCCATATTGCTTCCTGTTACCTTTGCAAGAAAGTATAAAGTATCTTCATAAAAAAAATAAAAATACTGTCGCTTCCAAAAATTCTAAAAGTTTGAGCATTCAGTTGGCTATACTGGGTCTCGTGCAATTGAACAGGATTAAATATTATTCTTCTTATTTTTTTATGAAGATACTTTATACTTTCTTGCAAAGGTAACAGGAAGCAATATGGGGGAAATATTCAAGGTTAAAAAGGGGTTTAGCATATAAATGTGGAAATAAAGAAAAATACAGTGTGGTCATAAAATTATTGGACCTATTTCAAAAATTAATTTAAAAACTAATAATGTTACAACTACGTTTTTTTTTAAAAATGAGAACGCATTTAAAAAAGTTTTTTTCAAATAGGTAACGCGCCGTTACGATGGTCTAGATAGTTGTAAATTATTGGACAGCTTCCATTAATTTTTTATTATTATTTTGATGACAACATACTACATTATTCTAAATTTATTAATTTATTTATTCTTACTATGTCTTTCTTTCTTCGTTGATTTTGACTAGCATAATTTCTTTCTTAAATAAAACTGTTTAATAGACACCCGTTTATTAACTATTCCTTTGCTACAATATTATTATATACACGTTGGGTATAGATAACTACTGTTAATGTAGCTTTAGATTGTGAACGAAATTTCAATTCTTTTTATTTCTTCGTATCCCATTCGATACCAATTTTGTTAAAATTGCTCTCTGACTTGCTCAGAAATTTGTGTGCTACTTATTTTTCTATTCTTTCAATTGAAAAGTTCGGGCATACCACGTGTAAACTATCTCCAAAGAATAAAGTCAGGATGAGAAAAGGTATCCCAAATAATAGCCTTGAATTCATCCATCTTCAGGCGGCTTATCCAATAGGCTAATTGGGCTGTAGCCCAGGGGAGCCATTGGTCCAAAGGCGTCTAAAAATTTACTAAACTGAATTCAGTTTAATTTCAAACAAAAAATTTATTTGATTTTAATTTTGACTATGAAAAGGCTCCGATTTGCCAAAATGTAGGGCGTTAATTAGAAAACAGTGACTTTCTTCTTCTTTCTTTTGCTTCTTAATTATTTTATTAAGTAGGCACTTTCTGTGGGCCATCAGCGCTCAAATTCCTAGTTAGTATTTTGATGGGGCGCCAAATAACTCCAGCCCAGGGAGCTAAATTTTTTTTAAGACGGCCTTTAAATATCGAGATCTAAAACAAATTGTCCCACTTAATGCACCCGGGAAATAACACCTTCTAGGCAAACCAGCCAAGTCTTCGTAACTTCTTTTTCTTTTATTTCTTATCCCTTCTCTGCTGACCCTTCCTGTGTAAGAGGAAGGAAACACGTACAGACAATTTAACAAAGTTTGATAAATTTTACTGATGGTTTATCGGAATTTATTCTAAACTACTTTCAAGTGGATTTCTCATAGGAATATTAACTATCGTTGAAGAACCGGCAAGAGATATGTTGTAGGGAGGATGAGAACCTCGGCCGAGTTCGTCCGTCTAAAAGGGGATGGAAATGGTGGGGGTTTGGAATATCCATTTCCCCATAACTCCCTTACGATTGAAAATAGAAAAATGATTCAAATTAGGCGAATTATTGCCTCCTCAAAATGAACAGCGTTTGTTTTTAAATATTTTCGATAGTTGCAATTGCTTAGAAGTTATGGGCTTAAAAGTGATTTTCACCCCCTAATTTCGACTCCTTTTTAACCTAAATATGTGACACCTCGTTAGAATGCTTTCCTAAATTGCATTCTCCTCCGCCCTTTTTTACCTTTATAGCTTCAACCCTTATGAAATTAGAGCAGGAAATGGCCGAGATGGGGGTGAAATTTTCGTTTCCTTATATCCAGTGGCGGTTTTCCGCACAAGTGCTACAGGCCTCAAGACCTTGAGGGGCCTCAAAATCTATTCGACATATAACCCACTGCAAAGCCGACATGGAATTTACGACATTGGGTAGGTGAAGGGGCCTCAAAACAATTTTGCGTCTCTGGATTCATATTGCCAAAATCCGCCACTGCTTATATTGAAAGATTCTACCTCCATTTCCTGGCAAGCTGGCAGAAATTTTTTTTATCTAGATTTTCAAGTGCAAACATTCAAAGTGGACTGATAGCTTCACTAAGTTACAGTTTAACGGGACCCGATCGTATTGATGATAAGAAACTTTGTAACTCTCAACGAAATATGATGTTTTAAATATGAAATTTCAAAAAATAGTACAGCAAAACTTCAATTAACGTCAGTTTCTGTTATGTCATCTTCTAATATCTAAGGCTCGAGCCTCAAAGACACAGAAGGAGAGGACATATTATAAGGTGTGCCCAAATGAAAAGGAGACTACAGTTATATGGAAAGAAATTTTAATAACAATATTCTATTTGCAGTTCATGTGAAACAGTAAGACTATAAATAATCGCCATTGACATTCATACACTGATCCCAGCGCGTAGGAAGGATGTGGATGTCTTCAGCTTAGAAACAGCTGGGTCATGCAAACACCCATTCTCACCGTCTTCCGATTCTCTGACAGATGCTTGGGCACCCTCTGTGCACAAACTTTGCCATAACCAAGCTTTTTGTGGATTATGTGATGCACAGTTCCTTTGCTTATCGACAGTTCAACAGCAATTTGACGTGTGCTGATCCGACGATTCTGCCGTATGAGCTCATTCACAGCCGAAATCTTAGCACTGTTGGTCACCACGTGCACCTGCCCAGGGCATGGCAAGTACTTGATGTTTACATGTCCCGCATCATAACGCTGACGCCACCGGAATGTGATGCACCGTGCAAGACACTGCTTTCCGTACACCTCTTTCATCCTGCGATAAATTTGTAAAGCATGCTACCCTTCTGCGCTAAGAAATTGGATAACTGCTCTTTGTGCTGATCTGGAGGAATCCATCATGCAACGAAGTGCGGAAACAACTCTCCAGAAATGAGGATATTGATGCGAAGCCGTTAACTACGCATTTGCAACTGGGAATATCACCGCGCCATCTATTGGCTACTACATTAACTCATTGGAATGTGATACAACGCCGATATAGCTAAGGTCTCCTTTTCATTTAGGCACACCTTATACTTTAAAGTAACGTAGGTTTATAATATTACCCAGTATACACTTCTGTACAATTTACAGAAATGTATGTTACATTTCTAATTTTTTACTGAAGTTCATATTGACAGTTTTTTTAAATACAATATGTATGTATTATTCATTTTTAAAGGATTTTATTTTCGTTTTCGTCGCAAGGCAACAGTGAAATCACGTCACTGTACATATGTATTAAGAGATTTCTGTTATCCGTCTATTCGGTTATCCGGCACAGCCCTGGTCCGGACGGTGACGGTTAATCGAAGTTTTACTGTACTTGAGTTCTTGAAAAGCGATATTTGCCCTTTTGCAGACATGCCTCACAAGCCACGCAGGAAAGACTACTGGCTGCCGGACGAATTC
>BGPR01001932.1:79597-101334 GCA_013235015.1 Araneus ventricosus | reverse complement strand
GGTCACAAAATAAAGAACATATTTTTGATTAAGAAAGAAGATTTCAGGAATCTATTGGAACCAATCTTATATTTATTTTTGGAGAATAAATGTAGAATTTTAAGAAGAAATGACTTATTGCCCCTAAAATTCATTTTAGTAAAATGGTTTATTTATTCTTTATTCTTACCATGTGAAATGTATGTTCGTGAGTAGCAACATTCTTGGAACGTTTTGATAATTTTTATATTAAAATAGTTCCTTTTTACTTTTGAGAAGTAAAATTAATCAGGATCACATAATACTTTTAACCAAGCCATAAATTTTGTATTTTAATCTGTATAAATTTTGAACATCGGAACATTTTAAATAGAGGAACAAAATGGTCAAAATTTAAAAAAAAAATAGGTTTCTTACATAGATTTCTTCTAATAAAATCGATGAAGATAAAACCATATCGAATCTAAAAATTGAGTCAATGAACTTTGGGAGAAAATACGAAAGCATGAACTTTCTAACAATGATTTCTTCTTTTAAAAAATCAATAAAAACAAAGATTCGTGTTTTTAACAAATACTACCTCAAGCGTTCCGGATATTAAAAAAATACAGAAAGAGAGTTTAACTGCACTTTTTCCAATGAAAAACAGAACAATATGTTCGACGGTGTCAATGACATCTCTCCTTAAACTCATGATTCAGAGTTGGGGTTACTTCTGAAAACAAGACCACACACAAATTTTAAACAAAAGACGGGAAAATAGAAATAAAAAAAGCCCATCGTGAAGTATTCTAAAGGTTGTGGAAACTGTCATTTTCCCGCGTTGTCAATCTGAATCACTCAACGCTATTCTTTCAAAATGTCCTAAAGAGTTAGTGAATAAATTAAACAGCTTCTTACTCTCGACTTAAGTTGTCCTTCTAGTATAAACACTTCTCTAGTCGAGACGCTACTTAGGCAAGAGCATTACCACTCACTTAAAAAAAGAAGCGAGTGTTATCTTTAGGGTCCCGGTAGCAGCATATCTGTTAATCGCGCGCCAGGTGCGGACAACTTTGGCGAAGAAGAGATTGCCGCCAAAACGGGACACTTCAGAGAATACTTCGATAATCTTCAAGAAACTGACTATCCCTGGCAATTTTCGTTTTCTTTACAAGGTCAGACTAAATAAATGATGATGTTAAAGGTTAGGGAGGAGAAAAGAAAAACAATTTACAGAACTGGAGATTTTGGTCTGCAATAAACAAAACACGAAAAAATAAATCTATGCGTTAGGTAATTGACAAATATATAAGAGGATTTTATTGCAGGGCAAAGTATTGGGGGGAGGGGGAAGTAGATGAGGTTGATGAGCAGCGTTGGTGGTCTCCAGTGTGATTCTGACCTGTCATTCATATTTTAAGCACGTCGTCTTGAGCTACTTCTAACGTTCATGCAGATTACATCAGTAGGTTGATCACTGTTAGATTAGTCCTGTCTTTCGTATTTTCTGGCAGGCTATTAGCATACACTCTTTCGCAAATTGTCACCGACGTATTTTCTGAAAATGCACGATATGATTAAATAATCTCAGCAGAGAACTCCATGGACTGGGTGTCCGAGTCGGCAAATCTGAAAGTTTCGGAACCAGACAGAAGGAAGTTTAGCTGAATCTGAATATCTCATCCTACCTGAATAAGATGAATCTGAATATCCCATCCTACCTGAATAAGATGAATCTGAATATCCCATCCTATCTGAATAAGATGAATCTGAATATCTCATCCTACCTGAATAAAATTATGCAGCATGATTTTAGGCTACACAAATAGCCTCAGAATAACAAATCGACTGCCTAGTTCAAAAATACAATTGCTCAAAAAATATATTTTTGAGCCAAAAGCGTTTTAAAAATGACATTAAACGTCTTTGCGTAGTACAAAGTAGTGCATTTTTAATAGAAATAGTCATATACTAAAGCTACACGAGATATATTTTAAGACGGATCTCGTAATGTTACACGGTAGTCGGTTGGCGAGGCCGACACCTGAGCCTGCACCCCCTCTTCCAAATTCTGCACAACTCTAAAAGGGGGAAGAGTTGATCCCGACAGACTTAATGCTCCTCAAGTCCAGTAATCTTCCAGTCCCGAAACTGGGACTTTGTCACTTGGCCACCGCAGTTTAGTAAAACTCAGCGACAAGGTTATACCTGTGGGTTCTGGGAAAATAAATTTCAAGAATATCACCCAAAACCAGTCCACATGGAGAAGGAAAATTATCTAACTGTGAACCTAGGGGAGAACACAAGAAGACAACTGAAAAGAACTCAGTTTAGAACTAATTAAGTTTATTAAAGGAAAACACATAAGTGTGAGATGATTTATAAGGATGAGGTATTTACATAGATAAATATATATTTATGATAGGATTTAGGATTTAGACATTATTGGGTTATGAGACTCTACATAACGCTTATAGAAATCTTCACTTACATTAGTTTAAAGGAGTTAACCATCGCCGTGCTACTAGGGGAGAAAACCCCGTAGCTCGTTAATCCTACCTCGACCGCACGTCTATTCCATTGCAAATCTAAGATCCAAATCATACGGATTAAAACATTGGTGCATCCGTTTTAACAAACACTCCCATGCATGTCACGTGGTTTGTGAAGCAATAGCACGTGGTCTTATCTTTCGATATCTTTCTGCCGACTTTGCATTTATTCAAATAAGTTTGTTCGGCGAGTGAAAAAATATTATTAGGAAGGAATTAAACTTAATTAAGCTCGATGGGAAAAATATATTTCCCACATACATTTATACAGTTTATAATTTTGAAATTGAAGTAAAATAAATTTGATTTATTGAAGCAATATTAAACTTTCAAATGCTAAAGTCTTAAAATTTAAAATTTCTAGCTGATGCTTTTATGAACTTGTGCATCGAAATTCTTCATCGGTTCTTTTTTTAATACAATTAGAAAGCTACAGGTGATGATTTAATCACTTGCTCTCACATCCTTTTTTTTACGAACAGAAATAATATAAAGAGCCAAACGGTCTGAAATTCCTGTGGTTTGGACTTGGCTGCAGTCCAAACTCGATTCAGTCTACTTGAAACTTCAAGCTCACGCAAGATCACATTTCAGCAATAAATGCCTCTGGTACATTTTCTTAGGGATTTTCTACTTTAGGAAACGAAATCCAATAAAACAAAATTTTGAAACCAAGCATTACATAATAATCTATTAAATGTTTCGGTTTGTATTTATTGACACTTTTTCTAGTAGCGAGGCCAGGTTAAATAGCCCCCAAGCCACAGTATCTATTATGCCTCTGGTCACATTTGACATGAGAAAAAGCTGAAATATTTGGTCCCGTGACTTCCTCTAGCACCACGGACATTTATAACCCACTTGTCTATTCCTTACTTTTATACCACTGTTTTTACATTTGTGATTGAAACCGAATCATGCAGCAGATATTACTCTATTGCATTTCCCGAATGAATTTTGTTCTCACATATCATCTCATCCATTTAGAGTCAACAAGCCCTCTATGTAGAAAGAATATTGATTACAGGGTTCGCACGCGTCCTTACAAGTCCTTACTTTTACATTTAGTCCTTAAAAGTCCTTATTTTTATGCCCCATTTTTAAAAAGTCCTTGGAAGTCCTTACTTTTTGCCACATCAGCTAGAACAAAATACATGCAGTATTTAGAAAGTGAAAGATCCAAAGAAAAGACTGAAACAAAACAACTTAAACGAAAAGCTCTAGGAGGAAATAGATTTTTTTAAAACAAAAGAAAATGTTCCAAACCAAATCCACCAAACAAATGGGGAAGCAAATGATTTAGCTAATGAGGCTGAAAAGTCAAAGGACATAAATTTATTTATTCAATCGCATGAACTAAGAAAAACAATTATTGAAAAGAAATTAAAATACCTTGGGTGTAAAATTGAATGAAAAAAGTTTGGAATTAAAAGATATTTAATTTGATTACCAGTTTCATGGGGTTTTTTCATCAATTTATTAACTCGTATTTTTAAGAATTTTTGTTGTGTTAAATTTGTAATGTATCTTCTATGTTTTATATTATATTTTATCATTTAATAGGTTGAATTTGCAGAAATGAGACATTTTATTTAAAAATTCGTTAAGTTTATTCAATTTAGAGGTCCTTATTTTTTGGTTTTATAAGTACTTAAAAGTCCTTGATAGTCCTTGATTTTCTTTTAAGGAGATATGTATGAACCCTGGATTACTAGCCGTCTTCGGCGACCAGCTTGTTTGCCAGGAATATAATTTCATATTCATGGTTCCCTTAACAATTTTAAATTTCAAATTGTGATAGACATTTAACCCATGTTCTTTCAGTAGCTTTGCACATGTTCTATTAGTTGTCTGCATGAACTTCCCTAATAGAGTCAAGTGACTCGCTGTGTCATGCAATATCAAACTGCACACTGCCGGCATCAACTTCACTCTTATTACTCTTGGAAAATATGCATTTGATTTTAACTTTAAAAAGGCGCGGCACATTTTGCTTCCAGCCGCGTGTTACCTGGATGAAAATATGCTATTAAAACATAGCATTAAACATTAAGATGAAGAAACATTAACCTTAGCTGTCAATAAGGATTGAAAAACACGCAAATAAGTGTTTGTTTAAAGAATGAAAATTCTTGAATTTTTTGAATTGCGTTGCAACAATGAAAAGTATTGCTATAAATTATGCCAAAAATATTTTTTAAAATTTATTAAAATTAGAGAAAAAATCGTAGGGCAACTTAATTGAAATAATTGAAAATGTAATTTTTTGCACTTTCAGATGGCGTCAAAATGATTTTTGAGCTGTAATATTTTCGGAAGTAATTAAGGAAAAACGCCAAAATTTCGTTTAATTTATGATTAATTAAAATTCTAATTAAACTTTCAAAAAAGGGCTCCGAGGTGCACATTCCCACCCTCCAAAGTATGTAAATTTCGTAACTCTATGTTCAGCGGTCTATCCTGTAGAGCGCCAAAACACACACACATTTTTCTTTATTATTAGTAGAGATTCAACATTACAAAAAGGTATTAAAATTTCAACTATTTTATAAGATATTAATCAGGCACATTTTCTTTTCAGGTTACGCTCCAATCAGTGGAATGTGCAGCAAGTACAGGAGTTGTACCGTCAACGAAGATTCCGGATTGGCTCTAGCTTTCACGGTCGCCCACGAGATTGGACATAAGTAAAACACTTTTGCCAAACCTTCTATATGTGTATATGACACCAGTATTTTTACATCAAAATCTGCTCTTGTATTGAGAACAATTTTTATTCTCGCAGTTTCGGCATGGTGCACGACGGGCAAGGCTCCTCCCCCTGCCGCAGGAAGCGCGGCACCATCATGTCCGCTTCGTTGTCCGGGCTCGACTCCAGCCTTCTGTGGTCGGACTGCAGCAGAAGGGACCTCGCCAAGTTCCTGGAGTAGGGGCCAACACCACTGTGTCCGGCAACCACTTTTTAAGTGTGAGCTGTGTTCGCGTGAAACAACCAACACATCCGCTTCCAAAAATGCTTTTCTACTCTCCACACGAAGATATTAAGCTAATTTAGGCCATCCTAAGCTTCCACCGATTGCCATACCATTTGCTCAGTATATCATATACAGTACTATACAATGTATATGTCACCGTTAAAGCGTATAATTCAGTTATTCTATAGAACAACTAGTTATTCTATAGATTAACTGATCAAGTCAGTTAAAGTGTAAAATAAATTATTTATTTCATACTTTACCTAGTTATTCTATGAAATAACTAGGTATTCTATAAAATAACTAATGACAGGCCGTTAAAGTGCAAAATAAACATTCTGACATTAAAACAAGTCCGCTTTTTTATAACTTTTGATTGCATATCAGCCATAACCGATGGAAAATTAAAACCACTATAACAGTGTCATAAAACTGTAATGTCGTTTTCCTGCCATATTATTTTTATAGTTGGAAAGAGAGATTTACAGGAATACGTATTGGAAGGAAGTCAATGACACCTGACATTGGCGACAAACTTGGCGGCAAAATGAAGGTTCCAGAATGTACAGGAATTGTCTCGGTATCTCGATTAGGAACGAAGTTATAAACAAATTGCACTATGAACGCAGATTCCTTACATTCAATGAGCTAGCGAAGCTACTAGGTTCCGTCTCCCGCTGCTAGCGAAGCCGTAGGATGTTTTTAAAGTTAAAAAAATTTGCCCGGTGCCCACTTCAGATGCCGCAGGCATCGCGAGCACGATTTTTCCTACTTCATGTGAGTATTTAAAAAACGCAAATTCCTTACATTCAATGAGCTAGTGAAGCTACTAGATTCCGGCTCCCGCTTCTAACGAAGACGTAGGATGTTTCTTAAAAATAAAAAAAACCCAGTGCCCACTTCAGATGCTGAAAATACAAATAACCAATCTGACTAACAAACAGGCTGCATCATGTCGGCTATTTTACACTTTAACGATGTGTGGACCGTTATTCGATAGAATATCTAGTTAAAATGTAAAATAGAAGTTTATTTTACACTTTAACTGTCTTGATCAGTTATTCTATAGAATAACTAGGTATTCTATAGAATAACGGATTTCATACTTTAACGGTAACATATATACTATATATACACGAAGGAAACAATGCAGGCACATAATTAAAGTAATCAATTTAACACAGCACTATTGATAATTTTAGAAAATATCTTAAATCAATATGGCCTTGTGAATCTGTTATCAGTGGCTTAATGGGTTAAGAGATTACATGACTGAGGTTTAGTTAGTTAGTTTTAGTTATATTAACGTCCCGTTTTGAAGCAACGCGAGGGCTATTTTGGGACGGACCTCGTCATTTTGAACAACGGTCAGACGACGAGGAGGTCAACTGAGCTCTGGCGCCCCTCTCTACAAACTTCCACGCCACACCAACGGAAGGCCGTTTGGCGACTACGTATGATTTAGCGTGAAACAGGCCCCATACACGGCGGATCTTCAGTGGAATCGGGTTTCGAACCAGGAACCCTCCGGCCCCAAAGCCGAGACCCTATCACTAGGCCATCGCGGCCCTGCACGACGGAGGAACGTGAATCGAAGGTGATGGGTTCTATCCTCTGACTGTGCTCTCAACAAACATTGTTTAAAATCTGTTAGACTGACGTGCGCTTTAGCAATTCCATGAAAAGGAAGATAGCGGCTTTATCTTGTAGGGCGCCATTTTTTTGTCTTGACCGAATTAGTTCGGCAATAGTTCTAGTCCATCTTTTGATGACAATTTTCCTTTATTTTTTTAAGCGGATTGAAACGAATATTGGATAATAGCCTTTGAATAGCCTGAACGCCTCAAAAACAAACCCCTTTAATCAATCAATTAGCAATGCCATTGAGATAGCTGCTGGAGGTTTTCCTCCAAGCGAAACACAAGTGGGGGCCAGTTTCTCCTGAAAGCTCTCCACGAAGGCAACCTATTCTCATATATTGGAGCTATGTCAGGCATCTATCTCAGGTGCTTCCAAGATGCTCCGAGTCGCGCTGAAGAGCACCCCGCACTTCACTACAGTTCTCGATTCATAGTCTTGGCTAGATATGGTGGAGCAAGTGGAATTAGAGAGCCTCCATTATTTCCTTTTCCTCATAATAAAAAAGTCATTCTCGGTGCTTCTGCAATTCTAAATTCAGTCACAGTCCCTCCTAGGGTAGCATACCTAGTTTCAGAAGGCAGCGCCCTAAATTAATTGAAATGGGATGATGCCAAATTAAGTTTGTAAATCAGAGTTTCCGCTAAGTGTTGGGAATTTTTAATGAAAGTTTTAAAGCTTTTGTTCAAGGTATCTTCCTCGAAGTAGATGGTCCAGCTAAAAATAGCAGAATGAATAGAAAGCACATGCACATAATTCTTTTCTTTAACACAGTCATTAAATTAGGAACTTTTAACCCTCTGAGCAACGAACCCGGCTTTTCCGCCTCTTTCATATTTAGTTCAAAAGCAGATACAGCAAAGCCCCGTTTATGCGTCATTCAAGGGACTGACGTGGAACGACGTATAATCGAAATTTTACTGAACAACTTTGATTAGTACAAATTTAATGCCACTAATGAAAATTCTTTGAAAAGTATTAATTTTAAAGTTCTTTAGGATAGTACTAGTATTATACTATATAGTATGAGAATCAATAATTAAATTTTAAAATGAAACATTTGTGACAACATATCAGTGGCGAATCCAGGATTTGGGTCGGGGGGGGGGGAAAGGGGACTGAGGTATAAAAAGTTTTGTATCGTCGTGACGAATATCAAATCTTAGGCTTATGTAAAACAAAACACTTTACAAACTTTACTCACCTGACAACAAGAATCATACAGAACACTACAATACATTCGATAAGTTAACAAAAAACACAATGAAATAACTCACAAAAACATGTTTTTGACCGTGTCCACGCTGCAAATACGAGTGGAATGACTACAAAAGTGGGAAAACTTTCGAGCCTGTCAAAAGTCAGGAAGAAATGTTTTCACTTTTTTTAAAAGGGAGATTAAGAAAAAAACAGCTGTAGTGGTTTTAAATAAAATAAAGAATTCTGGTCTAGCTCTGGGGGGCTGCGCGCGATTATCCCCCCCCTCCCCGGATTCGCCACTGTAACATATGACAAACACTATGAAACGAACAAAGTGAAAGAAATCATACCTTTATTGCATATCTTAAGTACTAATTACACATATCTTGTACGATTTATGTACATACAGGTGGACGCTTAATTAAAATAACTTTTAATCGTCGTCTGACGTGTTCATTTTCTGATTTTTAAGTTTAATATTATGAATCAAATTAAGTTCTTTGAATTTTTTACTATTCTTTTGACAAGAGAAATAAGTACGAAGTTTTTCAGTGGAGTCCACGTCGAAGAGAGGTGAACTAACTCCTTCATCATCGCTTAAATTACCACGAGACAATTTGTTTTCTATTGATTTATTAATTGTGAATAATTTCAAAGTCATGATATCTTTATTATAGTTCGCATACTAAAAAAGAGCAAATTTTCTCATTTTGGAACGGGGAAAAACAACTTATAACCGAAGCTTTGCGTCGTATAAACGAAGCAATTTGTCATTACAATCAGTACGAATGAATCGGGACTGTGATGAAACGACATATAAACGTAAAAGACGTATAAATGAGGAACATATTATCGGCACTTTACTGTAATTCGTATTTATATGTATATTTAATTAAATATCCAAATAAGAATTTTTCTTTATATTTCAGAGGCATAATTAAATGCAAAAAAAGAGTTCGGTTCATTCATAAAAGCTAGTTCTTCTAGCCTGAAAGCTAAAAAATAATTGCTCACTCGGAGGGTTTTAAACAGACATCGTTTGCAAAAATCAGATAATCAGTGATTTACTGCTTTCTATTAAAAAACGGAAATTAATTTGAAATATAGGATTAATATAATTTAAAATTTCTTGGGAACTATTGATTATAGCGAGATAAATTTTATATCAATCGATAGGAAATTTTATTTCACTATTTTAGAGCTATTAAATTTAAAATTAGAACGACAATTGCTTTCTTAAATTTAAAATTACTGAAATTTAGGTTCTCTAGCATTAAAATAATTCTGTTTAAGGTCTCGCAGCGCTATGGCGCGAGTTTGATTGTTGGTGACGTCAGAGCGTTACCGAGAGACAGATCTGGGCTATTATATTAGTAATTGCGCACTTTTCCAGCTCACCAAGATCCTTGTGCCTGACCAACGAGCCGTATTCTCCGGATGAGCTGCAGTTCCCGGATCACTTGCCCGGACAGCTTTACGATGCCGACATGCAGTGCCGCCTACAGTTCGGAACCAAATCGAAACTCTGCGAGCATTATCCGAGAAAGGTAACTTCTCTTGTGAATCCAGTTTTGGATAGGTTTGTTAAAAAGTTTATAAGTTCCTTGTAATTTCTCTTGTGAATTCAGTTTTGGCTAGGTTTATTAAAAAGTTTATAAGTTCCTGGTAACTCCTCTTGTGAATTCAGTTTTGGCTAGGTTTGTTAAGAAGTTTATAAGCTCATGGAATAAACAGCAGCGATTTTATGTGGTTAGCATACATCTCTGTATTTAACCCTTTCTGAGTCATTCCCGCCAAATTTATCACCAAATTTTTCCTGGATTTCGCCAAATTTTTCCAAAAACCTGGATGTTCCAATTCCTTATCTCAAACCATACTGAAGTGTCTTGACTTGATTATTAATTATTAATTCATAAAGTTAATTAGCAAAACACTAATGTCATACAATAAGCTAAATTAATTTCTTTTCCTAAATTAATCTCAATTGCACTGGAGGAGTGTTGGCGTGTCATCCCAAATGACCATGTGTATCATAATTCGAAGCACAAATCCGACTCCATGTGATAAAAAACTAAATTATATTTATTCACAACCACTCTACGAACAACAACATCATCGTTCGTGTTCTCACAGGCAAAAAGAGCACGCTCTCAGAACAATGATCCGCCCCGCCATCTAGTGGTCGGTTGATTTACAAAATATCAATGATAACAAAACAATTACAATAAAAATGATACACTTACAATGAATAAAAATACAATTTTTAGAGGTAGAGCACCTCAACACTATTAACAGAAAAAATGGCCCTTTAACCTTGTGGCTGCATAACTATTTTGAATTACTATTTAAATGCAACGTTTTAAAACACGTTGAAACACCATTGAACCAAGCGAATTGTTATTTACATGCAGGGCTTTATTAGTATAATATGATTCAACGATTAAAAAGTACTAAGTAACTCCATTAGTTTGCGAAAATCGCAGGATGCAGCAGAAAACAGACCAACTTCCAACCCGCGGAGATCGCGGGATATGCAGCCAGAGGGCGAAAGGGCAATGACTTCATAACGAATGTTACGCACCACATACATCGTATAACGTTTGATAAGGGTTTTAAGGGTATAATGTGTGGAATTCAATCCGCCAACATATGAATGTGAGAGGATGGTTTGACTTAATGTATCTTACCTGATAACAAACACCTTTGCGGATAAACCATATACGAGGAATTCAAACTGGAAAGACCAGCTTACAAGGACAGGTTTAAATTGTCCTGCTTTCAAGATTTTTAGTTTAGTTTAGGTATACTAACGTCCGTTTTGAAGAAACACTAGGGCTATTTTGGGACGGACCTCGTCATTTTAAACCGCGGTCAGATGAAGAGGACGACACCTGAGCTAGCACCCGCTCTCCAAACTTCCGCACCACACCAGCGAGAGGATGTTTAACCCACTACGTATGATTCAACGTGCAACACGATGGATCTTAAGTGGAATCGGGTTTCGAATGTATGATTTAGCATGCAACAGGCCCAATACACGACGGATCTTCTGTGGAATCGGGCTTCGAATGTATGATTCAACGTGCAACAGGCCCCAATGCACGGCAGATCTTCAGTGGAATCGGTGTCCTGATTTCAAATGTTGTTGAATAGAATAGTTTGTTTTTGGCGGATACATGTTTTTTCTTGTCCAATAAACATTTTACAGAAGTATATAAGTGGCTTGGACATTTCCTGAGAGTTAATGTGGTATGTCACTGGAGTGAAAGCAGGTGAAGCTGGATTTCCTACAACGGATTTTATGTATAGCCAGACTCTAAACAATGTAGATCTGTGGTAGAATCAGATATCATACTTGCATCCCTCTGGTCCTGAAGCCGAGGCTGCCATCCGACTATCTCAGCACCAATGTTTGCAGAAGTTTCAGATTAGAGACAGTCCTTATTTGTTAATACACATAATTCTGATACGCAGCCTGTAAGGAGTAAATGTATTTCTAACATTCAGAATAATAAGAAGTAACAAGCAATGAGTTTTCATTAAACTGCACTGCAGTAAAACTCTTCCTGTTAAAATTACGAGACAAGCTTAAAAATTTACATTTAGGAGACACTGAGCAGAACGACGTCATGATTTCGGTGTACTAAATCTAGAACGATGATTTCAGAATTCTAAGAGAAAATAATGAGTATCGACCAAATGAGTTCAGGTAATAAAAAAAAGGGATTTTTTTCTTTCCAAAGGGTGAAGTTTGTCGAGCACTGTGGTGTCAAAGGAACGGTCGAGAATGCGAGACTAAATTCCTGCCAGCTGCTGAAGGAACGCCGTGCGGAAAAAATAAAGTAAGTCACGCACTCTCAGTACTTTGTGCTGAATACTTTATATTATTATTGTTGATTATTATATTTTATATGCATTTTTTATATTTAATGCTATTATATATTGTCATCAGTATTTCCACTCCTCCCGGAGAGTCAGCCTGCACTCTAAAACTAAAAGGTTGAGTCGGTTCCCCTTGGTGTTGAATGAATGAATCAATATTTCCGTGTGCTTAGTCTAGATGAAATTTCCATTTTTATATACCCTCTCAATTGATACTAAACATACCAGCATGAAATAGGTTCTGGACGAAATAGAATAGATTCTGGACGAAATTTCCATTTTTATATACCCTCTCAATTGATACTAAACATACCACCATGAAATAGGTTCTGGACGAAATAGAATAGAATCTGAACGAAATTTCCATTTTTATATACCCTTTCAATTGATACTAAACATACCACCATGAAATAGGTTCTGGACGAAATAGAATAGAATCTGGACGAAATTTCCATTTTTATATACCCTTTCAATTGATACTAAACATACCACCATGAAATAGGTTTGGACATTTTAAATTTATTTTTAACTGGATTTCAGTTAGTGTCTGTGATCACCTTCTCCAATCGCAGGTTTTGATGTAACAGATGCTCGAATGATCGTTTTTGCTAATCATTGTTTATTGACAGAGTGATAAGCCAAGGGGGTTTGGACAGCCCTCTTCATTCAGTTAGGAAGACTGCAGGTTGTAAGCTTTTCAACAATGGAAGCGACAATTTTTCGAATTATATCATTCTTTTCTTTTTGTAAAGAATTTTACTTTTTATTACTTTAAACTAGAGCACATTTTTTCTACAATAACTATATATACGGGTGGGTGACAAAATAATGTGAACACTTTTGGATTTGCACATTTTTTCGAATATTTCCCGAAAGGTTGGATTTTTTTCTTTCTAACACGTTTCGTCCGTATCAGTGTTGGAAATCGCTAACAAATATATGAAGTTTTTAGCGTTCTGTTCTTAGCATTAATATCCACAATGTGTCTTATTTTTTACTAAATCGACGATGTTTTACAACTTTCTAATTTACTTTTTCCCCAATATGATTCTGTATTCGAGATAGGAACGCTAATTTCGCAGTTTGCAACTGAGTGCCGTTGTAAGCTGTCTCATGGCATAGCGCATAGCCACTTTACTATACCTAGACACCACTTTTATGGCTATAGCTGCAGGTTTTTGAAGGGTGGTGTAAGATACTTTATATAAATATAAATGTATATAAATATTTTTGGGGAAAAGGGCATAATGTAAAACTATCTTAAAAAGGGAAATTTATTTTCACTAGATTCGTTATTGTATTGAATGGCTTTCAATATCGAGATGTATGCAAGACAAGTCTTGCAAAATTAATACGATTGCATAAAGGAATTATTTTTTTAATATTACAATGTAATTTTAAACTCGTATTCAAAAGAATGCGATTTATTTTACACTTTTTACATGGGAAGAAATAAAAGTTTTCATTTCGCTTTGATGTATGTTATTAATTGTTTATGAAATACTTATTCAAAAACGTATGAACGTTCACTGAAAACTGCAACTTAATTAATTCAACGAGCGTTTGACACGTCTCGACCAAATGCAGGCACCATGCTATCGAAAATCAACCAATCAAAGTGAATTGCTATTGAAAATCAACCAATCAAAGTAAATTGCTATTGAAAATCAACCAATCAAAGTAAATTGCTATCGAAAATCAACCAATCACTCAAAGTAAATTGCCGTTCTTGCATGCAGTGGTGTCGGAAAGGCTCGTGCGTCGATCGGAAACTGGATGCCCAAAAGGCTGTTGATGGCGGGTGGAGTCCATTCTCTCAGTGGTCCAATTGCTCGAGACCTTGTGGAGGAGGCCTGATGTTCAGAGAAAGAAGATGCGATTCTCCTACGTAAGTATTGAAAAAATATTCATCGCATAGGGCTGTTTTCCTTGAACTTTTGATTATGTGATTCCATTAAGTTGGTTCCGTTTCATTTCTTTGTAGTAGCTATAAGGCCGGGCATTCACGAACGTTCCACTCCACGCAAATTCGACCGCTTCACTCCCAAACCGGTCGTCAATCCGAGAAACCTATGATAATTGGAACGGTGTGTTCCAAAGTTTGGATTTCCAACCAATCTGGATATCCAACCGCTCCATTTGGACCGCCGGACCATATATGCTGAAATGCGACCGGTGTAAATACATAAGGAAGTGAGACAGGTTCTCTCTCTCTATCTAGAGGAAATCGGAGCAAGGCCAGGGGTGCCGTTTTGAAAGCGAGAGAAGAAGCAGGTGCAGTAGGGGATCAGAATGACCCGTCGTAGCGGATGAGTTTGCGGTTTGATTTTTCTAAATGGATGGGCTGAAAGATGGAATGGTGTGGATTGCTAAAACGCCAATTGCGTGGAGGGGAGCGATCGCGAACGTCGGGCCTGTGTGCTGTTTAACACGTTCATGCCGACGTTTACAGTAGAACAATGAAAATTTCAGAGCCAATGTGAATGCGTTAAATAGCTGTACCTTTGCAAATGAGTATGATCGAAAGAAAAACTAAATAAAAAAACTTTATTTACTTACGAGGATGGATAAAAAAAAGGGCGGGAGGCTGTTTTTTCCGAACAGCGGCTGATGTTAAAGGTGTAGGACTACTTTACTCGCGTGATTCTTTCCCGATTTTCAAAATATTTTTTTGTAACTTCTGTTGTTACCCTTTATCTCTAAATTAAGACATTTTTTTTATATTTTTAATATATGTAGTTACCGAGATATAGAGGATTTCCGTTTTTGTAGCGTTTTGGCGTGTGAATCAAATTCCTTTCTGAGACTCCAATGGAAGGAACGTAGTCCTACATTATAAAAAGTTTAGAAGGTTAATGTTAAGGTATAGGTTATAATGATAATGAAAAAAAATTATTTATTAACATTAGACAGAAAATACAAAAATTAAATTAAAAGGCATACTTGCCGGTCACTTTTCCATATAATCACCAAAACTATTTAGGCATTTATCTGAACGAAGGACCAACTTGTTTAACCCGGCTAGATAGAAACCACGTCACTGCACATTGAGCCAGATCTCTGTAGCTGTTTCCACATTACTCTCTGAAGATAACCTTGTTCCATATAAGTGTTCCTTAAATTTTTGACAAAGGAAATAGTCACCGGGACATCGTGAAGTCACCCAACGAAAACCCCTGGCATGTTGAGTAATGGTGTCATCCTCCTGCATAACATTACCCATACTGCTCGCAAAACGCAAGAATTGCTGCGAAAGTTCAAATGGGGAGTTTTGACCCCACCCCCTCTACCATACAGCTCAGATTTGGCACCCAGTCTGGGTTCCCAACACTTATCTGGAACAAGGTTCTCTTGAAACAGTGATGTGAAAACAGCTGCCGAGAACTGGCTCAATGGGCAGGGGCATGATTTCTGACAAGCCGGGTTAAACAAGTTGGTCCTGTGTTCAGATAAATACCTAAATAGATTTCGTGATTATGTGGAAAAGTGACCGGCAAGAATACCTTTGAATTCCCTTTTGAATTCTTTGACTAATGTTAATAAATAATTTTTTATTACCCTTGTTAGCTTTTTTGGGATCCATTCTCGTAGTATTTTTGGTCGTCAGAGAATTTATTTTAAAAAATTATTTAAAAAAAATTTAAAATTTCAGAATCACTGGTGGCCTAAGGCTTCACTAGAAGAGGAAGTGCAATATTTCTTTCTTTAAATTTTTCGATCTACATGGATATGGAATTCCTGTGCTGTGCTACTGTGGCGCACTGCGCTCTAAACCTTCTTTGCACAGAAGCGGTAGAATATAGTTCAGCAACCAAAGAATACAACTTTATGTCTCCTGCAATGAAGCTATGGCTCAGCAGTGATTTTGACGTTAAAGATGATAGCTTGTGTTTTGGTATACAGGGTGTCCACACTTATCGTGGTCCAATAGCTCATTTCTGAACCGTTAGAGATAGACATATAGTTCCAATTAGAAAAATGCTTTAAATGAAGGGGAAAATTATAATATGTGTTTTTTTGAGTTAATAAATATATTCGTGAAAAAGCTAAGAAATCTAACTTTTTATACAGTCCCCCGGTCCTATCAATCGTATTTAGTAAAGTGTTCTTGATATTCTAATATTTTAAACAGAAAAAGTTCCGCTCTTTTGAGACTAAAACTGACCGAGTTATGGAGCTTTGAAGATCGCTGACTTAGGCCACTTTACACCATTTCAATAGCCGTCTTGAAGACGATCCACCAATCAGTGCGCAGCAGTTGCTCGACGAGGCTTCTGATTGGTTAAAAAAATATGAAATTTAAAGCTCCATAACTAGCTCAGTTTTAGTCGCTGAAGAGTGGGACTTTTTTTGTTTAAAATGTTAGATTGTCAAGAATATTTTATTAAATATGACTGATAGGACCGGGAAACCGTATAAAAAGTTAGAGTTCGTATTTTTTCAGAGATATATTTAGTGACTCTAAAAACCTATATTATAATTCTTCCCTTCATTTAAAGCATTTTTCCAATTGGAACTACATGCCCATCTCTAACGGTTTAGAAATTAGCTATTGGATCACGATAAGTGTGGACACCATGTATATTATGTGGGTACTGTTAAAGCATTATCACTCAGCAACTTAAAATTCAATTCCACAAACTTTTTACTAACTCATATACGAAACATACAAAGATAAAGAATCGTAATCGTCAAAAACTTCGACCTCGAGATTTTGATGAATCTCTGCGCTTTAAACCACCCTGAATCCAGAAAAAAAAAAATTGGAATTATGTCTGTTTGTGAAGATACAATGATCTACTTAGATGAAATGTGTCATATGGTTTTATTGCTTGGATTGTAGATCTATGCCAAACTGTGGACAAAATCCGCCAAAGGGTTCAGAGTCTGTAGGTATGCCTATTCGTGTGTATGTGGGCGTGATAGCTCAGACACACAACAAATTGTGTAGGGGAAAGTGGGGTAAAATCGGGTAGCTAAGGTTCGAAGTCCTGTTGGAGCTAAACTATTCGACATAGAGGTTGTCAAATTTTATTAAAATATTCATTGTTTATCGGAGTACAATATATCGTTCCAGAAAAGTCACAGTTTCATTACTTTTTTATCAATGATTTTAAAAAAATAAAGTCAAACTCCCCGGTTTTACCCCCACTAAGTGGGGTAAAACTGGGTACACATGTTAACGTTATGGGAAATTATGAAAACTAGATTTTCAGTGGAAAAGTTGCAATCGTTTTTATTTTATATGACAATTTAAGAATATTAGTTATAAAATTCAGATGTAAAGCAGTTGTCTTCTTCCTCCGCGCAACTGGAGCTTTCGTGGGCACAGCTAAGACAGTTTCTACATTGTATTTACCATTCCTCTCCTCTCTATTTAAATTAGAAAAATTCATAATTAAAATATAAACAATCAACGTCTGATGCGTTTTTATCGTTTTGAGCGGAAGAATCATCAATACTGACTTTCCCGGTCTTACGTCACTCGGAGTACCCGGTTTTACCCCGAGTGCAGAGGTTATAGAAAATGATATAGAACCGCACAATTATTGGAGTAAATCCTTACTGTTTGATAGGGTAGGAATCCTTAGCAAACGTATAATTAGCTGGACTAAATATAGTTGTTATAACCGCAATGATTTTTAAGTAAGGAGAGTTTAAAATCAAACGAACATTAGAGAGTTGACGTCTTAAAACAAATAAACCTTCACAGATGCCGTGCATTCAACAGCTACAACACGGCCACTATAACCATTCTTTTTTCTTAACTAATGGAGTATAATTCGAATCTGTCCACTAGAAAGGAGAACTAATAGCGCCAGAATCAAGGTACCCGGTTTTACCCCACTCTCCCCTAAATGAGATTCCGTATTTGCTTCGGACACCAAAATTTTAGTTCTTAATCAAATTTTGGACCTAAAGGGAAGAAATCCAAAATGCATACTTTATTTTTTTTTCTAGCTATACTATGAAACTAAACACAAAACACGCCATGTTGTTAAATATATGAGTATATCAAGGGCAGAAAAACACGTATATCCGTTCTGTCTTTCTTTCTTTAACTGAGCCTTGGATAAAAACTGCATGAAATATCGCTAATTATTTGCAAAAACGTATTTAATTTATTGCCACTTTTCTAAGCTCATCTATTAAAACCTATATCTATAAAATCTCCAGAAACAGCCAATTAATACCAAAGAAACTAAAAGTAAAAGAATAAAAGTTTTTTTTTTACAGCCCAAGTAATGGTGGAAGCTATTGTAAAGGAGAAGAAAGTGAATACCAGATTTGTGGAACGCAGGTATATTTCTATGCTTTTGGATAATTATTTTCAATGATATTTTGAGTAACAAATCATTAAAAAAACACATTTGCCAAATGCAGTTTACATGTTTTTCTCAGGTTATGAAGTACATCGAAGTCACGCATTTCAGAACTGCATTTATAATTTAAACATATTCTGTATTGAACAGCAAAATAAGTCCAGTTGTAGGTTTTTCAATCCTACGAACTTTCCAAATATCTCTTATTTGGGATTAAATGAAATGGTACAAATTTATTACTAACGCAACAGCTTAACTTTTTAAAATACATAAGGCGCCTCATACTTAGCTATGGCATTTAATTTCCTGAAGTTTTGGAGGCATCAAAATATATTATTATAAATAACGAGAAAAATTCTTAACAAATATTTTAAGTAACCAGTTCGCATTCTGTGATAATATATACGCACAAAGCAATGGATTTTAATGTCGGCCGTTATGAGAACGGAAGTGCAAAAGAAGATTATACACACCGTTTGACCATCTTGAGATAATAACTAACTTATAGTTATATTTGCTGAGATTACAGGCCATCACAATTATTGCATTGCACTTTTGAAATCCAAAATACCACAAAACAACAACAGTACGAGTGCAACTGCTAATTTGCAGAACAGCAGATTTTTTATTTATTCTCCTCGAAAAACCTCTTGAACTGCTAACGTATTTGGTCACAATTAAATACAAAAGGTGTCGTTAAAAATAGATCAAATAGACGTTTTAAGACACGAAATCCAACTAACACACTTGCTTCACATGTTTTATCACCAATTTTTTGAGCGCAAAAGTATATTTTAAATGCCACCTATTCATTCCGATTTTGGCACATTATTAAGATTCATAGTTTTGTTTTCATCTGACGCATAGGAATGTAATCCAGATAATCCGGAATATCACATCGATCAGTGTGCCACCTTCAACAAGCGTACTGTGAAAGGAAAGTATTATCAGTGGAAGCCGTACGGTAAAGATTTGGGAGGTGAGCTAATGTATTTCCTGTTTATTTCTTCATTCTGAACAATGATAAGAAAAATGTACTGTTGTGTATTTTTAAATATTGTTACATTGCCAAACGAGATGCTTCCCCAAAAATAAATGCCTTTATTACAGCAGATGTAACTTTGTAAAGTACACAAATGATAATTTTTATCAAGGATTAATTACAGTGGAACCTCGCTTAACAAGCAATTCGTGTAACGAGCAAAATAAATTGTGAAAAAATGACTCGCTTAGCGAGTGACGTATCGCATAACGAGTGACGAGAAGAGGGAAAGTCCCATATTGTGTTGTCTGCTACATCACTCCGTTTTCAGCGTTCGTACCCCTAGCATCTTATTGTCGCTTGTGATCGCACATTTTTCCAAACTTGTGTTCGGAGAAATTATTGAATCTACCAATGAGGGGCCGTTCAAATATTACGTAAGCACCCAAGGGGGGGGAGGGGGTTTGCGATTTGCTTATTTTTGCTGACAAGGGGGGAGGGGGAGTATGAGTGATGCTTACGTAAGACATTAAAATAACTTTATTTCCGAAAATCTCTTGTAACTTGCACAAATAATTTAATTTTAAAAAAAAATTAAATTTGAAAAAAAAGTTAAATTTGGCAAAAGAAAATTAAACTTGAATTGTGTAAACTTAAACTTGAAATTGTAAGGGAATTCATTTTAAGCCGAGTTAGAGTTATTTATTTGAATTAAGTCGTAAAATTTTAAAATTAGATTATTACTGTTATCTGTAAAAAAAAAAGAACGGGGGGGGGGTGTTATCTGGTTTAAACAGAATAATTATAAGAGGGGTTTTGATTTGCTTTATTTTACTGACAAGAGGGAGGGGGGTCGTCAAAATCAAAAATGCTTCTACATAATATTTGACGATCCCCTGAACTTCCATGGTGACCATTTAAGGACCGTCTTCAACTCTCAGAAAATTTGAGACATATCTCCACATCAGTTGCTGTAATGTGATGAAAATATGGAAAGGGATGAAGAGAACCTCATTCTGCTTGGAAGAAGCTTTTGGCCAGACAGCGTTGTTAAAATGTGTCTTTGAAGGGATTGGGTGAGCATTCGGGAGCTCAAGTCAACTAGATTGTGTCTCTGGCGAGGTCTGATGGAGCTGGATAACAATGAGTTTGTGGAAGAGCCCAGCCAAGAACTGACTACCAAAGTTTGCGAGTTGCATTGTGTTTCACAGTGAGAATGGGAGGAGAGAAATGCTGAAGGTAATTGTCCGTTGTCATATACATTGAGAATCATACCCTAACTAAGGCAGTGTGTGGCTTTATTTAAATTATTTAATGATAACGCTGTGTAACGTATTTTCATCAAATTTTGGAAGCGTCGACAACGAAATGTCATGAAGCATATTAGGAAAAAAAATTAAGTTTTCATAAATAATGAAAAGAGTATTTTGATTTTTTTGACGTAGATTGCGTCATCCATAGCTAATGGAAGTGTGGAAAGGAAAAAATGTGCGCTGGGTTTCGCTAAAGCACAAACGAGCAAAAACGATAGAGTTGATTTTAGTTTAATTTAACAGAAAGGTGGACATTGAAGATTGCAAAAAAGGATTTTAGAATTCGGAATTACGGTTTTAGTTGACAGAAAGTAGAGCGGTTACAAAGTTGGTAAAATCAGATGAAGAATTTACACTAGATATCAGTTTCATTCTAGTCACACTAGACTAATAACGTCATACTAGACTATAGAGTATAGTCACATAGAGCTACTTTAGTCACAGTTGGTAAGGTAAGTGTCGACGCCCTCATCCAGCGCCGTTTCTGGAGAGGCAGGTCAATCGATTTTGGTTTGTTTTTTATCTCAGAATTGAATTCGCTTCCAGGTTGGTTGATTCCGCGATAGAAGAAAGATGACAAAGAAGATTCACTCTTCTAACAATGTAAATAAAATAATATTCACTTTAACTATTGGCAAAGACTCTTAATAAGCTATATCAAAAGTTTCTTTCCTCAAATGGCAAAACAGTGGTGTAAAGACGAGCGGGAGTTGATGCCAATTCAGGAGATGCCGGCGAGAACAAATATTATTACAGTTTATATCTGCTTTTAAAGCCTCGTAAATCCAAGGATTGAAAACAAAATATGATGTCTGCGCTATGTTCCGTAATAAAAGTACTACATCTGTCGGTATAAGACGACAGTTGATTGCAATATTGAGCAATACGTAAATTGAAACGAAGTACAACAG
>BGPR01001932.1:0-77615 GCA_013235015.1 Araneus ventricosus | reverse complement strand
AGGTTTGCGGAAACATAAACAACGAGTGCTTTAGCCAAGTTTCTCCGATTTAAAATTAGCGAACTAATCTCGCACAGCACGGCCATCTTCTTGAAAGTTTCATGTTCTTACGGATAACGTTTAATCACATATATGGTATATAAAATTAAATTTCTTTTTATTTATCATAGCAATACTTCATTATCCTTTTCCCCGCTTGCGAACCAGCTTTATCAAAATCTTTTAAAGAAAGCCGATAAAGTCCTGTGGATTGATTTATATTTGTATAGGAACTAGAATTTGGCTAAAAAAACAAGGATGTTAGAAATATTCCATTTTTGATTAGAATAAAGCGCAAAAATGAGTAAAGGTTTGCTTTAATGGAACTGATTGTTTTACAACTTTTAGTTTAGTTTATTCGTATTAAGGACCCATTTGAAACAAGTTAACTGTTTTGGGAAAAATCTCGTAATTTTGAATTGTAGTCAGATGACGCGGTTGACACCTGAGTCGGCATCCGTCTGTCCAAACTTCCGCTCTTTCACACTCCAGAGTGAGGGACACAATCAGTTCAATGTAGAAATTTAAATTTTAAAATAGAGCTGGCTTCTAAATAGGTCCATAAAAAATTCCAAACCTGATTTCTAACTATTTAAAATATCCAAATTTCCTACTGAAATCAATTCATGTTCATGGATACGTAGGAAGCGTGCTAGTGCCGATGCAGCAATTCTTGGAATCCATTGTGTGTCTTGCAGAAGCAAAAGGAGATATCGACTTCCAGCTAAAAAATAATGATATTAGATGTTAGATAATGCACGTTCAGTTTATCACTTGATCGCAAATATCCTGTGACTGATTCCCATTAATGAATTGCTAATCTTAGAAAATGTCAATGCAATTACTAACAAATATCATATGAATTATGGAATTTTACTGACAGTTTCAATTGAAACTACGGTAATTTTTTCAGACCGTTGGTTGTATGGAAGATTGACTCATGCACCCAGACATGTGCGGTGTTTGTAAGAGATACCCCACCCAAAGAGACACACTGAGGGAAGACAAAGCAGTGAACTTTTCACAGGTAGGGAAACAAATTACTATTCTCAGATGTCATCAATATTTTCGTGAGATTTCCCTCACCCTTTTGGGAATTGGGTTTACTATGCCTATTATGTCAGTTTGTATTCGATTCAGCCATACAAATATCTGAGAAATGTAACTTTAAAAAATCGAGGTATCAACTTTATTCATGCGATAGAAGCACAAAGTTGAAAATATTTTTGATTACATAAAGTGCATGTTTCAGACTAAAGCGCCTTTATACTCTATTTTTAGTATATTTTGTATTAAACAAATGGAATATTCTTAGTAGTGTAAGGCGCCCACGCTTTATTCGAATCATACATTTTATTGTAATCAGAAAAATTACTAACTTCTTTTGCGTTCATTTTTCGTAAAATGCATAAAAGCTTTTCTTATACCTCGATTTTTTTTATTTATTTTATTTCCTACTTTTTAGTGAGGCTGACACGAATACAAACGACGTTAGGCATAGTAAACCAAATTCAATTACCGAATTTTCCAATATAAAACACATGTTAAATATTCGTTACGAATATTACATATTACAAATTTTGGAAAAAGTGCGACACAGACCGAGAAACGAAACAACGCTCACTTCCCGATCTGACCTTTGACCCTCAAGCCGCTCGGAAATGGGCATGATTCACAAGCCCCGCCCTCTTCTATTGCGTGTCGTCTAGTCGTGTTGTTAGAGCCCTACGTAACGTGAGGTTACCACCTTCCAAACTTCATCGCCCAAATATAGGGCTTAAATTTTAATATCATTTTGTTAGGTTTAACCCTTCAACCGGCTGGAACGTAGAAAGTCGCTCTCTGATGACTATTCTGAAACCGGCTCCGTCGCAGAATGTCCTTCTTCGATTATTACTCTTAAACCGGCACCGGCGTAGAAAGTTGCTCTCTGTTTATTAGCCGAAAACCGGCTCCGAAACATTTGCGTTCACCATTTAGCTACAGAGAGGCCGTTTTCAAAGCATTCAGCTGAAATATTTTTGCCGTTCAAAGGGTTAAAATAGGTAGAGATTGCAAATTTTTGTGCATAATATCGTATTGTCTCCGGAAACCCACCACTGTGCTAAATTTGAAAGCTGTAGCTCGATTGGAAGTGAGTAAGAAATCGATCTCAAGATTTGTGGACAAGACACTCAAGTTGAATAAAAGCTTATAATCAGGTTACTGTTTGTTCTTACCTCAATATTGCTTTGCAAAATCGCGCGTGCGTCTGTTGGTGATTTGCAGTAAGAGAAATAAGAAGCTAATCAGAAAGGATGAAAGCAAATTTATTTTCACGGCGCAAATATTTCACAAATATCCAATAAATCCGCAAATATTTCACAAATATCCCGAAATATCGTAGCGTGATAATGATGTAAGTTTGATTCGTCCATCTTCGTATTATTTTTAAAAATTTACAACGAATAACTGTTAGCAACGATAACGTGCACACACAATGTGTATTAAATATCGCCGCAACGAGCGTTAGTATAACCGCAGTCACTAAAACGAAGAAAAGTATTGCTGTAAAATATACTTAAAAATATTCTTAAAAATTATTAAAACTACGAGGCAAATTGTAGGAAATAAAATTGACTTCACTGAAAAGCTATTTTTTAATTTTCAAGTAATGTAAAAATGGTTTTTGTGCAATGAGATGCTCCGAAGTTATTGAGGAAAAATGTTAAAATTTAGATTTATCTATCCTATTAAAATTCGAAGGTGAACAAACATATGTATGTATGTCCTTCTATCTTCTCACGAACCACTGAATCCTGAAACTAGACGTAAGTACCAAAAGATGGAAAATAATCCAAGGAATCCATTTCGACTCTTTAAATTCCGAAAATGTAATTAGTTAAAAAGATATTAATTAAAAACGTCAGATTGAATGAATTGACATGCTGCCATCTATTCGCAGCATGGTGAATTCATTTACGGCGGATTCTTTCCCCCCATTATTAGTTTTCGCATCCGGTGTGTTGCATTTTTTTTATTTATTTAACGGAAGTTGGTATTTCTTTTTGAGCGAGCTTCTGTGTTTGGATTTATTAACAATGGAAAAAAATAGTTTTCATGCATTTTTTCTTTCTTTTTTGTATTAAAGTGTTTAATTTCATAACGTTTGTTAGGGAAAGTAAGTGACAATATTTGTTGATTGTAGAGAAAAACGGAGGCGCGGCATATGAAAATATATGGATCCCAAGGTCTCACGTGACCTCACTTCTCTCCTCCCGGGGATATCCTATTATTCGTGATAGCCCGTGCAACGCCGGACCACACAGCTAGTTTTTAATTAAAAATCTAATTAGAATCTTTAAAAACACTTCCATAGAGAGCGCCTACTACGCAAGAAGTAATGTTTTGGCAAATCTGGTAGCTCTAGGCAGTGCCAGATTTCCCATATGGCTAGTGGCGGCTCGTCCATAAGAGCTGCCCTCCCCCTGCCCGGAAACTATTTTAAAAGATTGTATTTTCGTTTTTATTCTAATTGGCTTACTTCCCCACTTTGAGAATTCAGTGATAAACGAAAATGGCAAAAAAGTAATGAAAAATATAAAAAGAAGACAGAAAATCAACCAAGAAGTAAGAGAAAGACAGACCAGAGCTGCATCAAGTTTTTCCGCTCCAACGGATCCGATATTAACGCAAAGAGCAACGCAAAGCGGGAGAAAAAGCAACCCTTTCTCCGCTTGAAAATTGCATTCATTTGAGCTGCATTTTTTTCAGCTCTCATTTGCCGCGACTTCCTCATTTGGCTTTTTTCAACTTTTTCTCAAGAGTTAAGTAGATTTTTTTAACTCCAATTCGGGAGGAGTTGCAATTTTTCGTTTCTTTATGTTTTTTCCGGGTGCTGATTACGATTCTGAGGTTTGCCACCAATAATTTTTTGTTGGAATTTTAGTTATAGCCAAAAAACATAGTTTTTTGCTTGTAACTCAAAAACTATCAATTTTTAGTATATCATCATTATATATACCAAAATAATCAGCACAAAATTTCCTACAACTTAGGTCTATAAAACTTTTGCAGCACTGCTTGTTTCTGAGCTGACGAGCAGCCACTGCATAGGGCTAACCTAGGCCATGGCCTAGGACGCAAATATAAAAAAATTACACTAAAATATTTAAAAATATCAGTATTGTTTTGAGAAGATCATATACAAAACTGTTTTTAAGCACACCCATACACATTAAATAAACTTGTGGCACATTTACCATTAACTATCTTTTTAGTTGAGGTGTGAGCACGAGGGGAGAAGACGCAGAATTAAGTGCTTTGGTCTAAGGCATAGAAATGCATAAATCCGGTCCTGGCTCTAGGTCCAACCAGTGGCGTAGCTAATGAGGGGCGGAGGGGTTGTCCGTCCCGGGCTGCAAAATCAGTCATACATTGAAACAATTTTATGACTACGAAGAGCAGCGGTAATGTGTTCATAAAAAATAACTAATGCAATAATTTGTATTTTTCGCCTGTTTTCAGTAAATTTCCGATAAATGGAATTGATGCTGATGGGCGTGCGATTTTGACACCTATTGTTAGGCACAGGAAGCGAGTTTGCCAATATCACTTGTTAGTCTCGTGAAGTAGAGACAGGCAGCTTGAGTAACACTAGTTATGAAGAGCTGCTGGATAATGAGCTAAAAGCGTCCTGGCTTATTGCATGCAGTGGAATTTCTATGAGATAGAGCATTTCAGAAGTGATGAATCGCATAACTTAAAAAAAGACATTTATTTAGACTACCACAATTAAATTATATTTACAGATAGCATTTCCATTTAACAAGGTTCATACTCGTCCTATATCTTATACGTACAGCAGCAGCTTACAGCTGAAGTCTCTCCGAGGAGAGAATGCTTAGAGGACCGTACCTCCTTTCTTTCTCTCTCTCTCCTTCTTTCTCTTTCTTAAATGACATAGTAGAGACAAGTATATATACTCTGTTAATAATCAGATCTGCATATCAGAAGCGGAAATCGGATAGACAACGTCATACGATTCCGATTCAATAGCTGCTAAATATGGATGTCAAGTGAAGTGATTAGTTTAAAGAAAGAATGCTTCAAATCTTAGAATAAAGGTACGAGAGACAATTTAGAAAAAATGCAAGCTTCTTAGCTTAAAATGCAGAATTTCCTAACACTTATCTGCAGAGATGGAGGGCTGTTAAACGACGAATTAAATGTTTTTTTCCTGAGATTTTTTTATTTTTATTTCGCCCTATGCAACAGGTAAAGGAAGGGCGGCATGTTGCAAGTTCGCCCCGGGCGGCAAAAGTTTTAGCTACGCCACTGGGTCCAACGGTCTGCTCTGTAGAACATTTTGAACGATTTTTATATTTTGCATGTCGCAATTTACAAATAGTATCGAGCCTTCAAACATTATCATGTTAACAAAAGACATGTGGCCACAACGTTGTAATTAAAATATTGCATTACCATCAAAAAAACGCGTCTGTACTTAATTTCAGAGTTCTAGCTCATCAGAACGGGAGTGAAAAGCCACTTCCTGATGGGCTGTACTTGCTTCACTTGGTGGAATGGATCACTTCCATCTTTACAAACATGAAAGTCGTTACGTTAAATAAAAGCGTGTAAAAACACACTCACAAAAATTAGAACTGATAGAAATTTTGTTCTTGAAATATTTAATTCGTGTTAGAGATGTATTCGTTAATTTAAAACTAAAAGATGGGAAATTTCAATTTCCTAACTCATTAAAACTTTCTACGCGCTATGTGAATCGATATAACAAAAGATTAACTGTCATCTCCCTTTTCATTACCAGGCTATCACGAAGTGATCAAAATACCGCCCAACTCGAGGCATATCAATATAACAGAAAACAGCGAATACCCAGCTTATTTAGCTTTGCAGGACGGGAATGGCAGATATTACCTCAACGACAACTGGGTACTGGACTGGCCGGGAAGGTACACGGCAGCTGGGACTGTGTTTAGCTACAGGAGGTGGCCAGGACAACCAGAAAGTTTGGTTGCAAAAGGACCCACGAATGAAGAGCTGACAGTAGAGGTATGGATTTAAGCTAGATTTTGAAATGCATAATTTTTGCTCCCTCTAAGAAATATGAAATAATTACTACAAAGTTCAAAAAGTTCTCGAACTTTTCAAATATTTTCTAAATGTAAATGAATTATGCCATTTTCTGCAAAACAAGCGGAGATTGTCATGTAATCGACTATCGAATTCGTTCAGCGCATGCGCATAGCTCGTGATTACAGACACTCAAGACTTCCCATTGAGGGGAAAGCAAAATCATGGGTGCTTCGCCACGATAAGGCGCCGGCTCTCAGGCTCCCTCCTGGTGTCAAATTACCTGTCAAAACATCACATTCCAGTCCTTCCACAACTAGCTTATTCCCATGATCTCGCCCTATGTGACTTATTCCTCCGATAAAGAATTTGCGTAAGGGTCAACGATACCAGGGTTGCCAGATCAAAATAGCAAAATAAGGCCAAACCGTCTTTGAAATAAGGCCAAATTCGAAAATTTGATTGAAATACTCATTTCTCCCTTATTTGTAATAAGAAAATGACTGTCCTTCATAAAAAAGAACCCTACTAGGTCACCATATGTATATTACTCTTTTATTAAACTAAAATCTAAGTGAAATTATTTTAAACATCTACAAACGCGACTTTGCAACAACAAAAAAGAAAGAAAGAAATTCTGTTCTTGCCGGTGTATGATGAAACTGTCGAGCGAAATATATCAACTTGTTAATGACAATGTTCTATATTATTTTTCAATGTGATTATAACAAATGAAAAGTCCTTTCATACTCATAGTAAATGACTAACAATAAAAAAAAAACCATTAATATAAATAAAACTGATTTCTGACTCATAATAGATGGTTGAGTTTACAAAAGGCGATAACATAGCAAAAATGTACTGCTCTTAGTTTCGATGTTATTTACATAGCTGACACCCAAATCCAATATGCTGCGTCATTCTAAGTATTGTTTTTGAAAGCTTTTTTTTTCTTTTCTATCTCTTGGATTTGACATTAAAACCTTTGTTAAATTGCTGGAGATAGGTATTTCAAACAATACCGAAATTACAGACAAAAATGCCTTTTATTCTTTTTTTAAAAAAAAAGATCTATAATGTGATGTCCTCCTTCGATTCATTTTTCTCTCTCAAAAGAAGAAGAAGAAAAAAAAAGAATATTTTAACTTTTTGTGTGAAGTTTTCGTAAAAGAATTCGACCATGAAAAGAAACGAATCAAGACAGAGAAAGTGGCTCTTACGTGCTGTGCAGAGACAAACATAGCTTCCACTAGAGACATTTTGACTAATACAGACTAAAGAAAGAAGTATTGAACCTTTTTTCTTCTGGAACTGCTCCATTTTACAGCTCACTGTGGGCAATTTGAAAAGTTTCATATTAAAAGTTTATTAAAAAATAGTAAAATTATTTATTAAGAATCGTTCTAAAAGTTATAAGCAAAAATAAAGCCAAAAAAAGGCCAAAAATGAATTTAAAGCCAAATGAAAATTCCTAAGATCAAGGGCTTTGAAAAAAGGCCAAATTTCCAAAATTTTGCCTTAAAAAGACCAATATGGCAATCCTGAACGATACTCAAGTTCCGAAGAAGTGCAGCGACGAAGGCACTGGAGGAGGTGGCAAACGGAGTCTTGCAATTGGCATTTACATCTCTGTATGAATGATTGCAACAATACATAGTTGTACATGTACAGGGTAACTTCTTCGAAGGAAACGCAATATAAGCATGTTTTATCTGTATTCACTTTTCAGTTATAAAATAAGTTTCCCAACTTTTTGAGTGTAGTAGTAGTTCCCTCGATGCTCTGGTGGGGCATTGAACATTTATCATGTACAAAGGGGCGGCTCAAGTTATACGCACCTCAGAACAGTAACATCGCAAATTTTCCCAATGTATGCATTTATCAACTCATGCATTTAACTTTGCACTTCACTCATTTAAGATCCATCATCCATGATCCCAGTATTATTCTGGAGATCCTATTTGGAGACACGCTCCAGAGTTAAAAATTCGGATTAAAACACAGGCAGCAAATCAAAGATTGAAAACAGGTAAAATCAAAGAATACATTTCTTAAAGAATATCAGTAACTGTACTCGCATTTAAAAACTTCTCTGCATATGAGCATCAATTGACTCCAACGTTTTCGTTTATTCTTTAAAATTTATTTAAAAAAATATCGTTTTTGTGTTTTTCAGTCATACATGATTTGAAAGAGTCTATTTCTAGTCTCAGTTTGCTGGGAAAATTAGAATAACTTTCAGGTGAAATAAACTGAGTTAAAGGACAGATAGAAAATAGTTGTATCATTTTGACATGTACGCCCTCACTTGCATTGGCTGATCAATAAAGTAAAATTACATTTGGAATTTTTACTAGTGCCAGTGACTTGGCAATTGGGAATAAAGTTCGGTAATAAATACATAACATAAGTGGCATTTTTTAAGAAATAATCTTTATTTTGTTCTTTCAATAGACAGTATAATCAAACAATGTTAAGAGGGTGAATGAATGGAGGAGAGAATGTATTTTAAAATCCAATTCTGCGAGGGATTTCCGAAGAAACAAATTTTTTCAATTAGCATCAGTTAGTCCCCCCCCCTTATAAGTAATTGCTTAGTTTCTTATCCTATTCCTTAAGGACTGTACATTTCACAACGCATACCCCCGAACTTGGAGCCAGAACGGCTCCCTACTTGTACAGAGAATACGGTAGAACCCCGCTAATCCGAAATTTCAGTTAATCCGAATTGATTTTATTTTCGAAAATTACATGTAATTGAAAAGATTACCTGAAAAGATTTAAATGTACATACTAAAAGCAAAAAAGTACTTTTTCAGCATGCATAATTTTGTACACATTGAAGAAACTAGTGCTATTCGCCGTAAGATACGGTCACTTCACACTGTAAAAAAAAATCCCGTAAAATTTACGGTTTTAAACTGGCAGCTGGGTTGGTTGTGCAAAACCGTAAAAGTTACGAAGTAAATCCGTAGTCACAACGGTTTTTTACCGTATGAAATTAAGTTTTCTCCGTAAAAATTAAGTCATCGAAGTAAGTAACGTCATCGGCTGAGTTGAGTTGTTTTTCTCCTTCTGTTCGAGTTGAGTTGAAATGTGCTGATGTGTATTATCAATTAGGAATGTTAATTAATCAAGGCTTAATTATTAATTTCAATTAGTTTAATTAATATGATTTTTAATGGAACTTACATGGACGATTTCGATGCAAGATGGTGACAAAACTTCTAATTCCTCCGAGCCGGGGATCGAAATCGCGTTCATAGAAATAAAAGGCAGTCGCGCTAACCACTAGACCACCGGAGACTTCATAAAATGAAGTAAAAATAATCTATTTGAGTTTTAAAGTCACTGTAGCTCTAGTGGCGCTACCTAGTGGTGTAAAAATCAACTATTGCCAGAACACGTGTTTTAAGGTTAGCTTTCATGGGTGACAACAGGTTACTGCAACATGTGTAAACAATAGCGGAGATGGAATCCTATTAAAAACATGAAATGAATGCAATAAAATTACATTTAAGAAAAGGGAAAGTTATCGTACGGAAACGTATGACGAAAAATAGAATTTGAACTGACGGTTTTAAACCGTTTATGGCTGGAACGGAAAACGGTGAAAAACCGTTTTGTCAACAAAACAGCTTTAAACCGTCAAATATACGGAAAAAGTCCGGGAAAAAAACGGATATTTTTTACAGTGCATACAGGAGCACATCCATTATTCTAATGAAAAGAGGAGACATATTCTCTTTCTATTGCTTTTGAATAAAAGAATTCAAGAGATAGTAGTACTGAGTACTTACAACTTACATTTTTTTTATCACACATCTTTTTCTTTTCTATTTTTATCGGAATTTCGGGTAATCCGAATTTTTTATAATCCGAACAGGCACCGGCCCCAATTAGTTCGGATTAGCGGAGTTCTACTGTAATTAGACATTCGCCTCCCTCACAGAGCAAATGTATGGATGATTCCTATTGCTCTGTAAATAGTGTCACTTTCCTCTGTTATAGCGAGATACATGCGAGATGGTTAGATTTCATACTAGTTTAGTTTAGTTATATTAACGTCCCGTTTTGAAGCAACACTAGAGCTATTTTGGGACTGACCTCGTAAGTTTGAACCGAGATCTAAATTTCATACTAACAAAGGAAGAGAAAAGTAATTACTATAGGTGGGCGAAAGGTACAACACATTTTTTCATTCAATGTTTATAAAAGTGGAAAAAACATTTTAGTGTTTCTCAGGCAGAATATCCTTTGTAAGAAATGTCTTGGGGCTAATCTAAGGGTCACATCAACTGACAGAACGCATACACCTTGAAAACGATTATGCCATACACAGTTAGTTTGTACTATCTGAATAAATCTCATTCTCATAAAATATTATTAAACGGAACTTAAAAGTTTCGATCCTCTCTCCTAATGAAGTGATATAAATATTCTAACTTTCCTTCTCTTTATAGGTACTTATTAAAGGAAATGTGGAAACGGAGGTCAATTATAAATTTGTCATATCTGCGATAGAAGCCGATTGGAAAATGCTGAATTCTTCCTGCTCAGTCACTTGCGGAAATGGTGAATATATTCTTTTTAGAATGCATAGTTAACCTTTTCTCTGTGACTCGATAAACTGTTGACTATGCTGGCATAAACCTACATATTGTTACAAAAATCTTTCTCTGGGTGTATGGTGTAAACAGTTCAAAACGCAGGATAATGGAGAATGAAGGTTGATTCACAAATGCGCAGAAAAACGCGTAGCACAGGAAACAATAGATCCTGCACAGCTTAGCAATATAAACAGACAACAAGTCACAGGTAATAACAGTTCAGCACTTTGAGATTTGGCAACACAAACAGTCAGCAGTCTAATAACGACAATAACAGCACTTTCAATAGCACTCAGCTCACCGGCTTCCTAGCTCGCACTGCAGACGAAACTCTAAAGTCGTTCCAATGGATCAACACACCTCTCTGATCCAAGCGCAGCCCTTAAATGTTCTCTCCAGCAGGCCGTGACGTCAAATGGAATTTTCTCGTACATTCAAGCGTATTTTCTTTCCTAATAGAGACATCGAGAATAGGGTCGCATTTTCTGGAATCTTCGATTTTTCGTCAAGGTCAGGGGTCCAGCCCATACTTACCCCTGTAAAACTATCTTCCCAAACATAAAACCAGTCAGACAGGCAAGCGACATTACATTTTTGCAACAATATTTATTTATTTATTTTAAAGAGAAGCACACTACAGAGAAAACTCCATTTACAGAGTGCTGACAAACACACAAAGACCAAAAGTCACAATGAGTAAATAAAAAATATATATGCCTTAGAAAGCAAAAAGTAGACCACAGAGAATACATAAAATCATAAAACTTATGCAAACGTATATATAATTAAAAAAGAAAACACATAATCACAAAACTTTAAGACGCACTATGACACCAAAAGCCGTATTTTTTTTTAAAGTAAGTTCATTTCCAAAAAGTAAGGATCAAAAAGTCAAAACACGCAAACACCGAGTCTAATAAAAAACACACCAGGAGTTTAAAAACGTAAATACACACTTGAGATTTAAAAAAAAAAATGAATTAAAAATAATATTGTTTAGCAACGGATTCGAAAACCCTCCTCGCTTTTGCGTATGAGCTGGAAGGAGTTATTTTCATCAAAATAGGGGGAAGTGAAGAATGGGAGGGTGATGTTTACACTTTGCTCAGCGTGATCTAACAAAGAACTCCGGAAATGCGCTCATATGACTCATTGCCTGACAGCCCTTTCCGGTGTGAAATCGTCCAAAAGTGCTAGTCTCGGAATCCGTTGTTGAACTATATTTGGATGAATGAATGGCAGAAATCTATCACACCACTTTATTATAAATTTTTGGCATATATAGGGGAAGGTGGTGTACCTTGGACATAAGTGTACCTTGAACCTATGCCGATTTTAGCGCCATCTGTATAGATGTATAGAAAATGTTATATATATTTTGTACACTTGCCACCAGAGGTCCCAGTGTACCTGAACTTATTTGTCAAGGTGCTCATTTGAATGAATGAATCCTGAAAAAGGAAATTGACCCATCAAAAGTAATTTTTTTTTCCTGTTGAATTTTGTGTTAATAGTTCCTAAACATACATAAATTACTTTATAGTAAAATGCCTAACTTATAAAGCACAGTTTTAGCTATAATAACCTGTGTTAGAAATTATGTTAAGTCTAACCTCAATTTAGTAGTCAGCCATTTTCCATGAAATGGCCAAGTGGTGTACCTTGGACCATGCCCAAGTGGTGTACTTTGGTGCATGACCACTACATGGTCTACCATTTATGTTGTGGAAAAATGTGATGTAATGTGGAAGTTACCACATCCCATGTTGACTGGAGGATCTGAAAGGCAGCTTCGGAAATTAACTTTTGGAATTGACTTGTCTAATTACAATGTTGGTTAAGCCTACTCATAGGAATGAAACTGTTGCTGTAATAATTTTATATTCGGTCTAATCTAAGACCCCATTAAGTAAAAGTGCTCATTAACATTTTTCTGTAGCTAAAATACCAATAAATGTTTATGTTCAAACTATTCGGTTAGATTTTTTAAATCTAGAAATAGCTGGTCCAAGGTACACCATACCCAGGACCAAGGTACACTACCCATGGTGTACCTTGGTCCTATTTGCACTTTTTAAAAAATTGTAAATAATGCACTGAAATACTTTTTTAAAAAATCTACAAAAAATATATGTTGTGTATAAAGGCCTAAAATATGAAAGAAAAATTGTTTTGTTACCTTTCTTTTAGTAATTATCCAATTAAAAATTAAAAATGGGACCTAGGTACACCACCTTCCCCTACTTCACTACATTATAGCAGATATTCGGGTCCGTCTTAGCAAATTTGAATGCCCTGGGTTAGAGTAATTTTATGCCTCATCAGAGTCATAATTAGGAATTTGAGCGCCTATGATCCAACGAGAATACCTATGTAATAAAATAACTGAAGAGCCCAAAAAAAGAAGAAAGAATCACCTATTCTCTGACTATCGACTTACAATTTTACGAATCGGAGTCTTTTTAAATATGATTTTGCAAGCCAGTTTCCGTTACCTTAATCGTATGTATGTTTAATTTTAACAATTACATTATACACAGTGGAGGCTTGTCCATAAGAGCTGCAGTCCCCCCAGAAATTATTTTAAAAGATTTTATTTTTGATTTTATTCTAATTGGCTTACTTTTTCATTTTGAGAATTCAATGATCAACGAAAATGGCAAAAAGGAATAAAAAATGTAAAAAGAAGACGGAAAATCAATCAAGAATTAAGAGAGAGACAGACCAGATCTGCAGAAAATTTTACCCCTTCTACGGATCCGAAATTAACGCAAAGAGCAACGCGAAGCGGGAGAAAAGCAACCCTTTCTCCACTTGAAATTGATTCATTTGAGCTGCATTTTTCCCAGCTCACGATTCTCGCGACTTCCTCATTTGGCTTTTTTCAGCTTTTCTCAAATTTAAGTAGATTTTTTAAAATCCAATTCTGGAGGAGTTGTAATTTTTTGCTTCTTCAAGTTTTTTCGGGTGCTGATTACGATTCTGAGGTTTGCCACCAATAATTTTTTGTTGGAATTTTAGTTATAACCAAAAAACTGAAAAAAAAAATTCTCCAGTTTTTTTTGCTTATAACTCAAAAACTATCATTTTTTAGAGTATCATCATTATATACCAAAATAATCCGTACAAAATTTCCTACAACTTAGGTATATAAAACTTTTGCAGCACTGCTCGTTTCTAGGCTGACAAGCCGTCACTGATTATACATATAAAAAAACTAATACATGGGCTTTGTATGAATATTTCTCTAATTGATATACATGTTTACGCAACATTAGAAAATGGATGGCTGTCTAGTGATAAATAAGCCCTTATAATATTTTTACTTTTAACATATTTAAAATTGAATAATTCTTTGCGTTCAAAATTAAAACCGGTATAGTAAAATTTTAGGCGCCCTTCTATCAGTGTCACCACTGGGCTGCAGCCCAAATAGCCTATTGCATACAACGGCCCTGCTGATATTTATTACGAGGGAGGTTCCGAAAGGAAGTTTCGTCACGCTTTTTTACAGGGAAGCTTTATTACAAACAGAAACATACAATGACATAACATAGTACAAATGTTAGACTATTTCTCAAAATATTCGCCATCGACATTGATACATTTGTCAAACAATGAAATCAATTTCAAGAAACCATTCTGGTAGAAATCGGCGCACAGTGAGCAAAGGATGTTCTTCACAGCCGCCGCACATCTTCATCTCCCACTTTCGCTTCAGGATCATCACAGGCGATGAAATATGGGTTCGCAACTTTACCCCAGATAAGACTAACTCAATGACGTGGAAGCATACTAGCTCACCCGTAACTAAACCAGCGGGAGTGGTCTCCCCTAAACTTTCTCGTATACTTTCTAAGTGGAGATTCGTCAAAATCTCGAGTTCGAATTTTTTTTGACGATTACAATATCTTCTCTTTGTATACGAGAAAGTGAAACAAACTAACAAACCTGAAATGAAATATCTGTTGCCACGTTTCAAAAAAAATATTACTTTGAAACATGCGATAAAATCGGCAATGCAATGAATACTAAAGCGAAAATTCTGCTTTGGAATTGAATTCCCAAGAAAACAATTTATACTACCACAACCGTAACAATTGCAAATGCGCGTGAATAAAAGATTTGCTGAAATAATGAGATCGGTTTGATTTACAACAATAAAAAAATTGTTAACAATTAATGCTTGAAAACATTATTTATTGTTGTAAATAAAATTTACAACAATAACAGATTGCTACCAATACGCATGCGCATGAGAATCGGATTAAAAGAAATTGAATATGCAATTTGAACGCCTCTTTTTGACGGATTTGGCCCAAACTTTTATACGGACCTACATTCATAACGATAAAACTGTGTACCAAATTTTATCCATTTAGCTATTCAAGTTTTTGAGTTATAGCGTTCACAGGACCGCGGACATACAAATAGACAGACTTCCCGTTGACGGATTTTGTCCAAAATTTGATAGAAACCTACAAATTATGTTTAAAGACCACATACAAAATTTCATCCCCGTAGCTCTAATAGTTTTCGAGTTATCGTGTTCACAGACAGACATAATTCCAAAATTGTGTTTTTCGAACTGAGGGAGGTTTAAAACGTGGAGATCCGTCAAAATCTCGAGTTCGAATTTTTTGACGATTACAATACTTTCTCTTCGTATACTTCGTATACGAGAAAGTAAAAATTCAAAGTGTCGCACTCCGCAGGGAAGATTGCGTTGAAAGTGTTCTGGGACGCAGAGTGTCATTTTGATTTCTTCAATTCAAGCACCATCAATATGGCATGCTATTGCGACACTCTCACCAAACTGATGTCCACCATTCGACGCAAGAGACTAGGGCTCTCGAGTAGAGGGGTTTCGTTCTTAGACGATAATGCAATCGCTGGACACCGATTTCTACCAGGATGGTTTCTTGAAACTGATTTCACGGTAAGAAAAATGTATCAATGTCAGTGGCGAATATGTGGAGAAATAGCGAAAAGTTAGTACTTTGTTATGCCATTGTACGTTTCTGTTTGTAACAAAGCTTCCTTGTGAAAAGCATGACGAAACTTACTTTTGGAACATCATAAACAGAGATAATCGATACAATGTCATCGATCACCAGATTCACTGGACCTAACATTTGTTTATGCATTTCATTTTATAGGAACTTTTCTTTCTCGCCCAGTTTGCAAAACTTTTACAGAAGAAATCACTAACGATTCTTTCTGCAACATAATTACAAAACCTCATACAGAACTGCACAGTTGCTACGAGGCTCCTTGCCATCTGAAGTGAGTATTCTATGTTCCTAACTTTGTATTTTCACGATGGTGCAAAAACAAAGATAAAAAGCCAATTTATCTATGTTTAATAAATAATAATTTTACTTGTTTAATTATTATAATTCAATTAACAAAAGCTATTTGAAACTGCGTAGAACTTCCGAAATTTTTAGAATGGTATTGCATTGTACATATTATCTCACAAAATGATAGATGGACAATGGGGGAATGGTCACCTTGTGATCCAGATAACTGCGAGCAAATGCAGAGAAGAGATGTGTTTTGCACAGATCAAGGCAGAAAGGTGCACAGAGCCAAATGCGCAGAACATGTTCGCCCCACTGACACGAGAAAGTGCTCCAATAAACAGTGCTCATACAACTGGCATACAGGATCTTGGTCAAAGGTAAATTTTTTACTTCCAGATTTCTAGTTTCCCTTTATGTAAAAGGTCAATGTTATATTTAAAATATTGTATCATTTTTAGCAAATATGTAGGATTAGATGATGCTTTACATTTATAGGAACAGGAGTGGCGTTAGTTTCCCCGACGGGGGGACGAGTGTAATGAAACTGGTCTCAAATTTTCACCAGATCTTTATTTATCAACTAGTTGAATACCCCGTAAAAAAATTTCCCCGACGGGGCTACAAAATTTTTCCACGATGGAGGAGGGGGAGCTGCCCCCCTCTGCCACCACCCTTGTATAGGAAAACTAAAACAAATAAAATAATTTCTATGAAAAATATAAATAAATAACAGTTTGTACAAATCTTAAATACTGTTGCGTCAAGTACCAACTTTCATTTACAAAAGGACAAATGAAGATGCAGGTTTCTTGGATTGAAATAATTTAACCCTCTAAGCGTTTGAAACATATTTTTTCCATTTATCTTGTTCAGTTCAAAAGCAGATGTTTCATGTTTATGTTTATAATTTCTTAAATAAATCGATAAAATATTCTGAAGACTTGATTAAACGCAATCAAGATCCAATTATTCACTCTAAAAGCTTATTTTTATGGTTTAAAATCTATTAGATCAAAATAATTGACCGCTTAGAGGGTTAATTTATAGACAATTGCTTAGTACAAATTCAAGTTTATAAAGAAATACACTTATATAACTCGGTCACAATAGAACTTGAATTGTACAAAAGATCACCGAGCTCAATAGGCTTCATCGTGTCGGTAGCTTGACCAATTCTGAAATTCAACTTCAGAGCAGCTGTCCATTTATGTTCGTGAGGTGAAGTATCGAAAGCCGCATCTCGAGAACCAATCTTTACAGAGCCTGCAGACTTCAGGATTCTCAAAAATTAGGTCGCAACAATACCGAGAAATAACTGCACATAGTAGCTGTTCAGCATAAATTATTAAATGTTCTTGTTGAGACTATAATGGTTCATTTCTACTTCAGACTGTGAAACAACAGCTACTTTGACTTCACTCACAATAGGTTGCTTCTCAAATATAATATTATTTAAAATTTTAATACCGAGTACAGACATTTACCTTTTCTTACACTAAAGCTAAGGATATAATGTCCTCCCCCCCCCATGTACATATTTTGATTTCCTTTCGAGAAAAATTACAAATTAATAGTCATGTTTGCGAATATACAGGTTTAAAAAAATTTGCTTGAAAAGCTCGATTTTAGTCGTATTTTTTGGTAAAATAATAATTAAACTTCATTTTAATAAATAATAAGCTTAAAATCAATTTTCAAACTTTAAATCAATAAAAATTATTTAGCCAGAAAAAATATGTTAATCATTTTTTAAACAGCAAACATTAGAATTAGGAATTTGTTTGAATATTAACAGTTTAATAGAAATGTGATTTCCCATTAAATGCATTTATTCTCTTTTAATGGTTATAGATACTACATAAGCAATCAAATTTAAAGTAAATAATTGGTTGAATTTTGAATTTTTTTTCACGCATCTCAGTGCAGAGGGACTTGCAGCAGTGGTTTTCAGACCAGATCAGTCACATGTCGACATATCACAGATGGATCCGTCAAGAGTTTCTCACATTGTAACCAAGATTCACAGCCACCGCATCTCCGAAAATGCAAGATCGATAGCTGTTTTATACAACAGGCTCCTGCAGTATGGTTAGCAGGTCCTTGGGGCAAGGTAGGCTAAAAAAGTTTTCAATCTTGATAAAATTTAGATTGAAATTATTAGTCTATTATAATGAAACTAGTCAGGACAAATAATTGGTATTATATTAAAATAATAATAAAAAAAATCACATTGATTATTTTTCAGTGTGATGATGATTGTCAAAATGAAAAACGAAATGTTACATGTGTAAAGAAGTTTGGCGATTTGGTACAAGGAAGTTCTTTATGTGATCCTGCTTTGAAACCTCATTCAGAACGAAATTGCACAAGTTTCAGCTGTAACTTTCTAAAAGATTCAGGTAATTTTTTCATAAAGCATTGATACACGAGTTTTAGTTCACACTTATAATAAGAAACCTGCATTCCAGTAGTCCAAATAAATGAAAAAGAAAAAATTAGATTAGTGGCTATTGATCTGAAATGCAAAAATCTCTAGGTGGACTCGTATAATGTAGCTTTTATAGGCAAGTAATGAGAGGTCTTCAAATTATTAGATTTGAAGCTAGAAACCATATCATATTGTTAGTCTATTCTTGTATTTCCCCCTTACTTTCCATCTGCAAATTAATTTTATGCAAAATAATGTTATATGAGATACCTACCAAACTCCAAAGGGGTGAAATTGCAATTTCATAAAATATTCTTGAGGCCTAAATTTTTCAAAATTGGGGCTTAGATTTAATTTGAAACTGTTAGTATAATAATTATTAAAATGTATATATTAATTGAAATGACATTTAAAACTCATTAAGAATGTGACGAAAAAAATGTTTAGAAATTATAAGACATATGACATGCCAATTATTCATTTTACTATAACAGGGTGCGTAGTGAGAAATTGCTGCAAAAATTAAGCACTTTTAAGCAACTTAACCAAAAAAATTAGGCACCTTTGTACATGCATGCATATGTAGACCCACGTAATTTTCTAAGCATAGGATATTTTCTGTTTTAAAATACTGCATAGTTTTTATTAAAAAATTTAATATATATATACATTTAATTTTAAATATGCAATTTTTTAATTTTAATACTTATTTCTGTATTTGCACATCTTCTGTTGTAATAAAGGATGTCTTTTTGGTTCGACAAAAATATATATATATATAAATAAAAATGATAATGCAACTGTCATTACCAAAAATCAAAACAACTATAATAAGATTAACAATAAAAATCTGTGAACTTTTTCAACATTTCTTAAAATTAATAAATCACCAGTTTATTTGCCCCCTTGGGATAACCATTCCAGTACTTCAATATACGGTGGTGCCCATTGTTGAAGAAAGAGGGATCAGAAAAAAACTCATTAATAGTCCAGTCAAAGAAAGGTTTGAAAAAAACATTAAATCATATAGTTTCGAAAATTGGTAAACATGTTTGTAAGGGGCTCCTGATGAACATACTAAAAGTCCCGGACCTGAGAGGGGGGAGCTCGCGCTACCATCTTGGATTTCATCCCTTTTTTTAGTTTCTTCTTGAATATCTCAAAAACTACTCAGTTTTGAAATTATAATTGATTTAACAAATTAAAGACCATAAAATTCCTTGCAATTATATGCTTTATTTTTCTTCTAGCTTTAATAGTTTTCGAGATAATGAGTCTAAAAGTTTGCCGCCATCTTCGATTTCATGTACTTTTTTTTAGTTTTTTAATACCTCGAAAAATATTCATTTTGTAAATTTAATGTAATCAATAAATTAAAGAGCGTAAAATTCCCTACAAACGCATGCTTTTATTTTTGTTTTAGCTTAAATAGTTTCCGAGCTAATGGGGCTCAAAGTTTGCAACTAGCTTGGATTTTATCCGCCATTATCATTAAAACTAGAAAAATAAAATCGTGTATTTGTAGAGAATTTTACGATCATTAATTTGTTATATTACATGTAATAATTGAATAGTCTTTGGGGTTTTCAAAAAACACTAAAAAAGTGGGTTGAAATCCAAGATGGGAGCAAATTTGAGACCCATTATCTCAGAAACTATAAAAGCTAGAAGAATAATAAATGCATGTATTCGTAGGAAATTTCACGCTCTTTAATTTGTTAAATCAATTGTAATTTGAAAACCGAATAGTTTTCAATATATTCAAGAAAAACTAATAACGGGGGATGAAATCCACGATGGCGGCGCGAGCTCCCCCTCAGGACCGGGAACTTTTAGTAAGTTCATCAAGAGCCCCTCACGAAAATATGTACCAATTTTCAAAACTATATAATTTAATATTTTTCCACCCTCATTTTGGGCCTTCGTAGACTGAACTATAAGTGCTATCTTAACATGTGTTGACACCCCTGTATCTATCTCACCCTGGATTCCTTCCCTTTCATTGGTTTTCATTCTTGATACATACGATATTCTTTTCTTGATATATACGGTAAACAAAGCTTTATGGTTATGCTTTCGATTTATCATATTCAACGTCCAAGATTTTGAATAAAGATTTTCTTTTCTTTGCATCTCTTGAGAAAACTCAGCACTTTTTAAGGACCTTCTTTCAAAATTAAGCACTTTTAAGATTCTTAAAGATGATTTTCAAATTTAAGCACTTTTCATGACGCTATGCACCCTGTATTATCTATGCATGAAATCTGTAAGTCCCATACTCATACAAACACATATAAGTGTTCCTAAATCGTTATTTCTTGTAGAAAAATGTTTAACAAAAACTAAACACTTTTGGCGCACGATTCATTTATCCTCCAATATAAATAAGGATAACTGATAAATTACTAGGTAGTTTTAAAAATCAAGGTTTTGATGAAATTATAAACATTCAGTTTAGTGATTAATTTTTCTGGCTGACAGAAAATGAGCTTTCTAAACCCCCCAAAAATACCTGATGTCTCTCTAAAATTTGTAAGTTCTTATAAACAGTTATTTTGTCCAGAAAGCCCCGAATAAAAAAAACGCCAACCTTAGACAGAAATTCTCAACTCAAGATTTTTATGACGGGTACACATCGAGTTATGTTGCCAAAATATTATAATTTTATTCAATTCTCTAAATAAATGATATGCTACCAAATTACCCTCCCAAGAGATATGCAACACACAAAAGCGCAAGCATTAGAATTCAAAAAGGGGGAACAATCATTTATGTAAAATTAGAATTTTACTAACAATAAAAATAACAAAACTAAAAATATTCATCCAATCATATTTTTTAAAATGGTATCCAATTTTCCAGGTTGTGAAGATTTTTATCAATGGTGTCCTCTTTCTACAAACGAAAAGTTATGCGAACTGAAATTTTATGCAACCAATTGCTGCATATCATGTAAAAAATTTTGATATTCAGAGGAGATATTTCCAGGAAAATTCCTCAGCATCAAGCACAGTATTAAACCTTTCATACATTCATGATTATGTAATTATATATCATTACAAGCATTATTAAAATATTTGATTTCAGTATTTTAGTTTAGTTGTTTAATTCAGCAAGTGTTAAATGTATGAATGAGTTTTCATTAATATTTCCAACAACCACTCACGCACACTATTTGAAAAGGCTTTTATTAAAAATTACGAAACTTAAAAATAGACCCCAATTTAGCTAACATCACAAATAATAATAAATTCCAAGCACATCAGTGTGATAAGATAATTATAGCCTAGTCCTTCATCACTTTATGTCTGTAATATGTTTCAAGTAATTAAATTTTCTGACTTTTTATTATGGTTATTGGAAAGCATTCTTATAAGACAAAAATAACTTTTCAGAATCCTTCATTAATACTAGAATAACTTGAGCAAAAAAAAAGGATTTATAATAACAATAGTAGTCATTATTACTTTCCGACTTTTTTTTCTGTCTGTAATAGTTCTACACTAGAAGAAACACCAAGAAGACTTTCACACATTCTCATGTAAAAAATGAAAATAAAATCGCAGTTTTCTACCTTTTGAAGCAGAATAAAGTACACAATTAAACATAATAATAACAACAAAATGCTGATAATTTTTATATGTATATTATTCTTATTATAAAAGATATGAACAAAGAAATTGAAAATTAGAATAGATCAATTTTACAGCTAAAAAAAAAAAAAATGAACAGATGGATTGACGCTTAGCAAAACTCTGCCAATGTTTCTTGAAATATCTAAAGCATAAAAATATAACAGATTTTCTAATGAGATTACAAAAAAAATCTATATCAATTATGGAAATCCAGAAATACACAATGTCTAAGAATTATCATAAAACAAAGCAAAAATTTTGAAAAATACTGTATCAATTACAGATTTATTTCACAAGGACACAATTTTAATAAACCCTCTAAAACATGCATAGACTCAATGTTATCAAATAAGAACATCATTAATAAATTTAAATTACTTGATAATTATTGTCTGACATCAACTTTTAAGTAGCCTTCTAGGTTGCTGCTTTACCTAAAGCAAAATGAATCCATTGGTTTGACAGTTCATTATCATAATTGCACATTTTATACTATGCTATTATGCGAAATACATCTGTTTATTATAAACTAGAAAATCACCGTCATGGTATGATGATGGGTGCAAATTGTCTCTTTATTCGAGAGATTTCCCATCAAATTTGATGTGTTTCAATAGATATATACGCAAGAGAAATGTTTAACATTGATTGAAAACAAAATAAACATAAGTTTTATGACAGCTTGTGACGGAGTTTCGGTTTCGATGCGTCTTCTATAAGCGGCTGCATTTGCTGCACGAATCCTATCCAGCGATTAATGGCTTTGCCTCGCTAACCATCTTGCTTTGCTTTGTCATCCGCTGTCTTTTTGCGATGGGTTGTCGGTATTCATCGTAAAAAATATTGTAAACCAATTCATTATTGTAAAGTATTAAATTATAGTAAAGAATATATACAAAATATGTACATAATAACTCAATAACCATGGAATTCTCAGCTTGTCAAACGCAAGTCAAAATTTCAAAGGATTTTTTTCTTCGAAATTCTAATCACAATAAAGCATTTCTCTGCTTGTCAAATGTTAGCAAAAAATATTATCAAATTATATCAAGATTGCAATAAATAATCAGATGCATCGTGGCGTCCAAACTATTTAATGCGTATGATATACCACCGACGTGATTTACTACTTTGTTAAAAAACGGAAATTAATTTGAAATATACGATTAATAGAATTTAAAATTTCCGGGAACTATAGATCAGAGATAAATTTTATATCAATCGATAGCAAATTTTATTTCACTATTTTAGAACCATTAAATTTGAAATTAGAACGACAATTACTTTTTCAAATTTAAAATTACGAAAATTTAGGTAATCTAGGAATGAAATAATGCTGTTTAACGTCTCGCAGTGTTACGGCGCAAATTTTATTGTTGGTGACGTCAGAGTGCTACCGCATTAGTGAGAGACAGATCTAGGCTATTATATTAGTAATTGCTTCTTGAATTCAGTTCTGTTTTACATAACTAGATGGAATGGGTGATACCAACTTACTTATTTTTGAAAAGTTGATTGCTTTACATTTGTTGCCATCTATTATCAATTGGCAAAATGTACATTTATCATTCACATATAACAAGTTATCATTTAATCATAGTTACAATTTCATTAGTTATCTACTGTTTAAATTTTTTAAAAATATATTTTGCTAATACTCCTTAGTGAAAGAATTCAATCTAATTCTCTGAGAAAGAGGATTATTTAGCACTATAAAGAAGGAAGTAAGCAATTTGATGTTTCATAACTTCTTACTAATCACGGCTTCTTTAAATAAAAATGCACAGTGATAAGTACTCTCTCATTTGGTAAAAGTATTATCAGGGTATCTGCCAAAATACAGTGTTACAAAATCATGAATTTCCATGACTTTCCCTGATTACGGCCAATATTTTTCCATGACTTAGAAATGCTTTAGTTAAAGTATACACGAATTCAGAGTTTTACGTAAATGCAAACAAAAGGTATGCGTTTGGAGATAATACAGGAATTTTGGGATAGAAAAAGTACTTATAAATGTTTACAAACTCGTGTACATAGAAATAAATTAATGACCAAACGAAAGCAAGTTTGCATTTTATGAAAGGATCTTTCATAGACGTTTTCAAAGAGGCCTTAAGTGTGCTATCAGTATATTTTAATTGTGATAGATACTTCATGACTGGCTCAACTATTTCAATGGCTCTTGCTATGCAATCACTGTTTTCTAGCCATCGAACTGCACAAAATTTTTTCGGAAAAATAGAACAACCTGCAATTCTAGTAAAATCTGCTCTTCTAGCTGAAGAATCCTTAAATAAATAATATAAATTTCTTAAATTTATTATTAGGCGATTAAAGCCTAGCGAATCCATGACAGCCTATAGTTTTTCATGACTTTTACTCAATTTTTTCTGAAAATCATGACTTTTCATGACAAAATTAAACCATTATCCAAATTCATGACTTTACCTGACTTTCCAGGTGCGCGGAAACCATGTATTATGGTTTGTTAATCTGTGGTACAAGAATCAATGTTATTAAAATGAGCACAACGCAATAATAAACCCAGGAGCACATTATAGAAACTTTATTACATTGAACGACAGAAGAAATTTCAAATAGCTCGCAGAGATGATTTATACAAATCCAAAACATAAGCAAAAATTTATCTTTAGAATCAGTTTTTAAGTGCAAAAGTAGCAACAAACTAATAAATTTTATTAAGAATCTGTAGAATCTTGAATACATAAAACAACTAAAAACAAATGTAAATATTTGTGCAAGTGTCCTGACACACAAGAACAGACATTATGATGCAAAAAACAGATCTGATATGACAAAATGCATAATAAAATAATATAAGAATAACATAAATGCACTACATGACCGCATTTTAGATAAATCAGATCTATGATTTTTAGATAAATAACATATTTAAAACAAAGTTTAAAAGTACAGATTTCTAAATTAGCAAATTAAACAGTCACTGAGTTTATACATTTTTAACAGAAAAAGAAGTTGTAAATACTTCACAGGTATATGGCAACATTTTTTTTTTCAAATAATAACGAAAAATAACAAACATTAAATAAAGCTTTCAAATAATAATAGTAATACAATTTGTGAGATACATTTCACCGGCAAGTTTCATTTAAAAAATATATAATTGATGTTTTCCAAAAAATGTTCAAACTTTCAGATATTAAGCTGAAGTGTTTCAATAGCAAATTAAAATACACATAGAAATAATATTTTTAATTTTGTAATAAAATCACTGGGACAAGTATGCACACCACATAATTAAAAAAATAATTCTCAAGCTACATATATCTACATTAGCATCTGATTTTTCATACATTTTTAACACAAAATATTCATCTTAAAAAATATATGCAAAACAGTAGCTCATTGAAAGGATACTGCATATTCTGTGATTTACAATTTCAGTGTCTTGTTTTTCTCAACATTAAATATGACATACCATTTCTTCAATAATTCTTTTAGCAAATAAACCGGCAACTGAGATTCAGGCAGGGAAAATATTAAATTTTTCAGGATTATAAAAAAATGTTATCACTTCAGAATGCTTAAATCGTCTTCATGCATTTTCACCTTTAAGGAAATTCAAGCACCTTTAAAAAGATTAAATTTCAGGTTTTAAAAAAATGCATGCAATAAAAATATTACATTAGCAACAAAAATGAAACATATAATCAATAGTTATGTCCAACCCCTTAAACTCTAAAGTTATAACATGCAACCTTCACACAACTTAAAATAATCAGTCTTCCTTCAGGCACTCTGATATTTATTTCCTCTTCCCTTATACATAAATGCCTAATTTCAGATAAAAGGTTTTGTTAAAAATTATGAAGTTTGATTGGAAAAAAATGTATATTCAAGTGCCCTAAGCAATTACCTTATAAGTATTGCATTCCTAAGAGGTCTTCTTTAAAAACAAATACATACTTTTTTTTTTTTTTTTGAAAATCTTGAATTACAGTTATGTGAAAAATTGTTTTAACACTAATACAATGGTTAAGTTTTTATTCTTGATTCATCCATAAATTAGCGTCTTTAATTCCTTTGTCATTATTCTTTTGGATACTAAGTTCACCAAATAATCAGTTTTCAGAACACTCAGTAAAATTTAATGGAATGAATAAAGGGAACGAATGAAACAGACTCTAAAAAATGATGTGCAAATAAATGCCCATAAATAGAAGAAATAAGGAATTGTATTTGGGGAAAATGTAAGCATACTAATATATCTATGATTATTCTATTAGATAACTAACAAACATAATTATAAAGTTAAGCAACATTTCTTTTATGTACATCAAACCAAAAATTTGAGATTAATTTCTACCAATGACTGTTTTAATTTTGGTTCTAATTTTTTTTTCCCAAGGCTTTCAACAACAAAATAAACCAGTTTGCACATTTAATAGTGGAATTTAAAATTTTCCTCACAATTGAATTCAGGAAAAGAACTGGTAATCTTGATTAGCAAAACAGTATTACCAAATAAGCATATTGATAAAATAGATCTAGGATGTTTTTCTTTTATTCTTGCAAATGTTTTATAACAAATATCTCATTTAAACTAAAAGCAACAATTGAACAGCTTAATAACAACAAAAAAAACTTTAACTAGCAAGAAAACTAGATGTCTGGAGATTTGGAAATACTCCATGGGAATAGCATTTATTGAAGTTCTTCCAACAAATCATTTCACTGAAGAAAATTTTACTTTTTAAACAAAGAGACTAGACATTTTTAGTGACCAAATCAGCTACAAAGTCACCAAGTTTTGAAATAAAGTTGAAATCTGATTGATTTCTAAAACACCGATAATTACAGTTCTTTGTGTGATTTACCTTTAAATTTAAAGCACTGCACTTTGAAAAATTATTACGATTTAAAAATTTCAACGTGGGCATTGAAAAGGAGAAAATACAACAGCTTTGAATCTGCCAAACAAAATATATTTCAATAATTAATAAAATTGATTTACTGAGCCATTTTCCATGTTTAATAATTTTCTTACTTTCTTTTCCTTCATAAAAATGACTACAATGAAATAAGATAATGACAGAGGTAAATATGAAAAAAATTATATATCTGTATAGTTACTTGCAATGTATCATTTATTTTTTCGATCCTTCTTCTTGCATGGCACATCCAGTGTTTTTACCAGAGGGATTAGGCTGAAATTTTTATATGCAATTCGTTTAAAACTACAGAAAAATTGACATTTCAAATAGCATTTTAGAACAATGGAAATTTCCTTCCTTCTTTTAGAAAAAAAAAAAAAAAAACTTTTCAAAATGTTTAATTAAAATAATTTTCAGAACAAATATTATATAATCGCAATATATATACGAGAAAAGCAAATAGTATATCCTGAAAAATACTGAAATGGACAGTGAATAGCAAATTAAATTGTAAGAATAATTTATTATAGGATGAAATGGGATTAAAGTAATTTTAACTCTCTAGATATTAATAACATCTTTCAATGCAACCAGTGTTATAGATTAATTTGCAGAACAGAGGTTCAAACTGAAGGCAAGGAAGAAAAATTATTAATTAATAAAGAATGTTGCTTTAAATATGCACTAATTAGAAGCAGTGAGCATACAACTAGTTAATCATTACCAGGATAAATTAAGTCCAAGGAAATAAAACGTATTTATAAAGAATGTTTGGAAAAGGTGTATTTTTTATAAATGAGTGCCTTTAAAAGTAGGGGGGGGGGGAGGGAAGTTATTATTCTTTATCATTTTAAAATATTTTTTCAAATTATTACAACATTCTTTAAGAAAAACAAAATGTTTGAAGTTTGGATCAATAATGGACATTTTGTAAAAAATAACTAAAGAAAGAAAAATATTCAAAAGCTCCCAAATAAACACAAAAAGCAAACAGAATTAAATGTGAAATTACTATTATCTATAATACTAGACATGAAATAGTACTAAAAAAATATCAGGCAATTTTCAATTTTGAAAGTACATCTTTAAATTAGTATATTGCATATTTTCAGAGATATTAAACAATTAAGGCAAGTTACAAGCATATATAAAAATAGACTGCACTCAAATTGCAATTTTTTTTAAACATTATAAAGCAATGCCCTTTTAGCTCATTTTTTAACAGTTACAAGTTTCTCCAATAGGATGAAAAGTAGTAACAACTCAGAAATAAATAAAACCTTTAAATCACCTCATAACAATATAGGATTAATAAAATATTTTGCAAAATAACAGAATAAAATAGCACTTAATGGTTCACCTTAAACCCACACAAAGAGATAATTATGACAAGCAACTGCAGGGCGGCACTGAAATTCATGATAAGAAAACAAATGTAGAAAACTAACTGTATTACAGATAAAGATTAATTACACTGGAAGGTCGATATTCATGCTTAAGATATTAAGAAATTATAATTCCAGAAAAGACAATGAAAAAATTCAATCCCTTTTAAAGAATTTTTCCCAGTCTATTAAATAGTTAGGTATTGAACAATAATAGTTTATTCTCCGATACAAATTGTATCAAGGCACTGTATCATGCAAGAATTTATTCTCAGTAACACTCTTGTTGTGTTCAAGTACTAAATCACTTTAAAAATGCAATGATTTTATCATCCAAGTTAAATAAAGATGAACGGAAAGACATATAACTTTTTAGAAGATTGAAATATTTATAAAATACCAAACGATACACAACACAAAGTTAGATAGTTCCTGTTCTATATTTATGAAAGTAAATTTATTTTAAAATTTACTTTAAGAACTATTCATTCAAGGAATTCTTTTTTTTTTGAAGTTTCAACTTAATATAATGATATTTTAGTATAATAAGGAATTTAAAAAATCCTTTATTTACTTCAAATAATTTTTCAGACAAAATAATTTAAAAGGGCCACCCTGCAATGAACACACAAGGAAATTCAAAATACAGCAATCAAACATTCAGTAAGCTTTAGGTATCAGAGTATAAGTAAAAAAAGAGTTTTCTGTCTTTACCAGAATGTGTAAGCAAAGCAAGAAGCCAGAAGCAAAAGAACAAAATAAAATTATTGAACAAATATAATACTATCAAAAAATATTGAACTTCATAAATTTTTTACAGATAAATAACATAAAGGGAAAAAAATACTGAAAGTGAAGGTCAAAATGAACAGTGCGAAATAAATGAGAAATATAAATAAGTTAGAATGAAAAGAGTTTTAAAATTATCTTGAATACGACTGAAGCAGAACAAGTCTATAACTATGCTTCAATTTAAAGCGGGAGGAAATTAGAGGGCATAACAGTAAAACAGAGAAAAGGCAAATTAAACCAGTCTAATTACCTTCATTAAAATAATATTTTTAAAATTTTATAAACATGTAAAAATTTGTGCTTACATAAAAAATAATAAAATTTTAGGTAAGTTGGAACAAAGAATTCATAGAAGTTTAGACAAATGATTAATTTTTAGTATTATAATTAAAAGTTATCAACCAAAAAATCTTAATAAAAATTATCAAGAAAAAAAACAAGAAAATAATGGCAGAATTAAAGAGAAATCATAAAATACAACACTGCATAGTACTAGAATACAGAAATAGGTAATAAAGCACCAAATTTAGCAAACATGGATGGATATGAATATTATCCAGAGACAACAACCCCTATCTGGACAAACTATATCAAAAATTTATTTATTAAATTAAAAAAAGAAAATATTTTGATGAAAATGCAATTAAATTCACTGCTATACCCTCACAAAAGATTAGTTTAATGTTTTACACAGTAATACAGGGATGACTAAAAATATCAGATCTATAAATATCACAAGAATCAGGCATTTGACAAATGAAATTTGCATTCTACTAAAAAATTGGCATACATTTAATTTTAAAGCTTGATGCAATGAATATTTTTTAACCTTACATAGAAACATTCGATTAATCTCTTACTTCACTGCCAAAAAATATTTCATTGGTCTGCTGTGTAACTCGAATAAATGTAGTGCGACGAGGCAGCTCTTTCAACTTGGAAGCACCCGTGTAAGTGCAAGCGGACCGCAAACCACCCAGGATATCCAGGACAGTTTTTTCGATATCACCACGGTATGGTACTTCGACAGTTTTTCCTTCAGAAGCTCTTAAAGAATGACAATAAATAAATTTGATAAAGTTTTAAAGAAAATACATCAGTCAAGATTCTGAAAGAAGGTAAATTAAATTAACACATAAAATCATGAAAAGTTATTACAAAATTAAATTGTATAAACTTCATGACAACTCAATCTGACAGCACACACACAAAAAAAAACTATATAAAACTGTATCACTAGTAAATGATGTTATACTATTTTGATAGAATTACAGACAAAGATAATAGAAAGAGCTCCTTGAATTTAAATAACTATCACTATAAATATAGGGTTTTATTATACAGAATATTAATTATTAGTGTTTAAAACTAAATTCAACTCAATTACATTAATTATTTTCTTTAGTTACTAGGAAAATAATCAGGACTATTCAACCAAGAGAAACAATAAACCACGTAGCTTTCCCAATCTACCAACTTGAGGCAACATTATCTACAGACAGGAATTTCATTTACCCACTTAAAGAATGAAAATTCCCAACATCCATAGTTAATCATGTACTTGAAACGTCTAAGACAAATCCCACAGCATTTGTGAAGTATGACTATTACAACTGACTTCTTCACAATTCGCAGAAACTTGTTGGCTAACTGTCACAGCTCGTTTTACTATAAACCATTTGCCAACAGCAATTACAGAAGTACTGCCTGCTATTGTATTGGACTGACAAACAACCGCATATAATTGTAATAATAATTTGAAGAGCTGAGTGGATGAACATGTTAAGTCACATTTTTGAAAAAATTGAGATAATCGGGAAAAGAATATGCTTGAAGATGCTCTTGCAGTTTCGTCATGGAAGAAAATGTTAAGGGCACTTAACATCTTCTTCCGTTCCGTTCCTTAACATCGTTTTAAATTTTCAATAATGGTTCATTTCAGCATAGGTTCAGTAACAGATTCTTATGAAATTGAAAGAGGAGATCAAGTACTTTTTTCCCCTTTAAAAGCTTTTTACTGATCACTTTAAATAAGCTTGTTAAGCTACTACACTAATTGGGTCTTTGTTTTTACAAATTTTTAATTAACTTGACTTATTTCATGTATGTTAATAACAATATTAAAAAAAGATTTTATTTAACACTTTAAATACCTATAATAAATTCATTTCCATGTTCCCAAGACATTGATAAGAAAGCTTTAAAGAAAGATTTACTGATATCCTTAGACTCTTCAGTGCAAAAAAGTATTGAACAGGGAACTTCATTGAACACGAAATATTTTTATGAAATCAAACTAAGAGATAATATTAAATAAGTTAAAAAAAAAAAAAAACTAGTCTGATTACTGCACTAAAAAGTAGATTTCCTTATTTGAATTTTTTTTACTGTTTAGTCTTTTATTTAAAATTAGCTGTTACCCACAACTTTGTGCGCCAAGAATTTGAATTATTAAATTTTTTAAATTCACGTTTTGTTACACGTTGAAAGGGGAATTAAAAGTTTTGATGGTTGATAATTAGACAACTAACAGGAGTGTATGCTGTTATAGTTAGGTAATTTGTTTATCTATGCTAACACACTTTTGTATACTATGGTTTTTTGCACGGATGTAGAGGTTTTGTGGTCTGGACACACGTGAACACGCCACATATAGTTGCCCATGGGAAAAATATGGTTTTTCCAAATGTACACCTTCCCCTTGAGTGTCTGACCCGAGCTTGGAAAATGCTAATTTTAAAGGGAATTGTTGCTATTTGAACTGGGACGGTACTATCGGAATGCGCGAAATTAAAACACTCTCTCATTTTTGAACACTCTCATGGCATTTGGACCTAGGTGTGCAATTTGTAACCGTGCACAATCTCGGTACATCAAGGTTACGTATCAATAATACTGGCACACCAACTTTTAATCTCAGCTTGTCGGAAGGTACCCCTGACAATTCTAAAGAGTTGAAGAATTCTACAGGATATGATGTTACTTGTTATTGCCCATACTAACTACATATAATATAGTAACTACAGATAGATATTCTGTAATACCTCTCCCCAATTCCTAACTTTCAGCGGAAAAATGGTTTCGGTTACTTTTTAATTAACTGACGGTTTAATTAACTTTTGTGCTTTGAAAAGTTGACAGTAATCTTCCCCTTGTCTTAATAAGTGTGCAAAGTTCGGTTGAAATCAATGCCATGGTTTAGCAGATGTGGAACATATATACAAACATACATACCTACCCACAATGATTTTTATTTATATTAAGATGTATTACTATAAACATCACGAAATCTTGTAATTATTTTTCTCAAATTATGTTAAGCGATCAAATGATAATCAAGTTCTAAAAATATTAAAATAGTGTATTGCCATCAAGAACACAAAATTGTGCAAATTTCCAAAACACATTAGCAATTGGATGAAAAATGAATGTTAAAATTCCATTTTCACAAACAAGAAACAAGTCAAGTAATATGAAAATGTAAAAATATGATGATAATGCTTGTGATAACCACAGAGTTGAAGTGATGGTTTTAGGACAACAGATATATTATGACGGAAGAATATTATGAAAAAATGTGATAAAAAATTACTTAACATTTTGAGGATAAGAAAATATATAAGCTCACAAGTTAAATTTTATTCTTCTTTTCAGAATGTTTAAGAAATGGAAGCAAATTGTGATTATTTTATTCCATCCTTCAAATCCAGCTCTTCCTATTTATCTGAATTTGAAGTGAATCGTCAAATACATAAAGTAGACGGTTATAATGTCCATGATGATACGAATCTAATCTCTAGTATTACAACTACACCTAATAGACTTGTTTGCTAATGTAATACTTCTGATGATGAAAGTTCTGATCATTTGAGACCTAACATTGTCATTGATGATAATACTACTCAAGTTCCTGGTGCACCCATATTGAATCATCTGCAATTTTTTCTTTCTCTTAGACAAAAAACCATTAGAAAAAGAAAGTGCGTCCCACAAAGCTATAAAATGAACAAACCAAGGATAATTACAATCATCATACACCTTTTAAGAAAGATGACTTCAGGAAGCATACAAGGGTACAAAACAACTAGTCAAAATTGGAGATTTCAAGTTGGAAAGGACAACCGAAACCAGAGAAAAGTTGACAGCAGAAAAGAGTGAAAACATAGAACAACAGCTTTCTCTTATTAAAATCAATATAAGTTAATATATGAATCATTAATACAAAAACAAAAACTTTAACACTCTTCAATGGGTTTGATCTTCATTTTTATTGATTCTTTAACTTGCATATTATTTTGAGATCTTTTAATGCTGTTCCAACATCCAATTTGCTTAATTTTTCTTATTCAGCTCATGCTGAAAATATGTACAGTAATTATACAATTTTACTGACCATTATTATGCCTGTTATGGACAACTGATACTGAAGCAAATTAAATTGCAGAAAAGATTAAAAACTTAGAACAAGATCTTTCTTTCCTTAAACAATAACCAGAATTTTATATTATGAATCATTTATTCAAAAAAAAAAAAAAAATTGCAAAATATTAACACTCTTTAATGGTTTTGAGGTTTATTTTTATTGTTTCCCAAACTTATAAATTATTTTGTGATCTTTTGTGTGTGTGCTATTTCAACATCTAATTTGCTTAATTTTTCCTCTTCAGTTTGGATGAAAATATATAGTTTTTTATAATTATACAATTTTGACGATTCACTATTATGCGTATGTATTTAATCTACCAATATTAAGTTCAAGGAGAAAGGAAAATGCACTTAAAATGTCCTTCCACGACTCAGCAAAAAAGTTTTTTGATGCGTGAATGGAAGAACATGTTAAGTGCAAAAGATTATAAAATTTTGAATGCCTTTTCATCAATAAAGTGCTGAAACAGTAAAAATTGAGGGAAAAAAAAAAATGTAACGTCTAAACTTTAATGCTCATTTTCTCAGATTTGCTTAATTGTCACTTAACATGTTCATCCACTCAGCTCTTCAATTATAATCTCAGTATTTGAAGCATGATGTTGTATGCCTATAAAACTGTCAGAGAATTTAAGAAAATGTAAGAAGCAGCTGCGTAGAAGAAGTCATGTCTCTAATTTGTAAAGACTTTGATGTTTAAATACAAACTATTTTTTTTTTTTTTTTTTTTTTTTTGCTTTAACAAAAAGTGCGATAATTAGTGTTACAAAATCTGAAGGGAGTATCGTTTTCAAAAATAAAATAATTAGTCAACAATGTACCTCAGCATTAACTCAATTTAAATTGAGATTCTTCCTTTTTCCATTTTTTTTTCTCTCTTTAATTCATTTATCTCCTTTACAAAAGTCTATGAAGGGGAGATGTACTATACCCTATTACCCTGCATTTATGTTCCCATCTTTAATGTTTCCCTGTCATTTGCAACACTTTTTGTTGGTCACTCCAGTTTTCCACAACATTTATACATATACAAATAGTTTCCCTACAAGTTAAACTTTCCTCCAGTTTACACAGCTATTTCTCTGGTCCCTGAAAAGTATAAAAGAAAGGTAATACTATATTGATTTGCAACTGTCAATATCAAGATTTTTATGGTTTACCAGCAAATTTATGTTAGACTTAAAGATACAAAAATTAAACCTGAAAAAGGTTCATTAAAAAGCTGGGTATCTACCATTCCAGAAAAAATATTAATCTCTTAATTATCTTTTAAAAATTAAGAATTTTATAAATTATTTAGTGTTCTTCTGAAAAACATAGCTTCTGCATTACTTTTTCATACATTTTGATCTTTTTATATAGCCCTCCCCCAAAGATGTCTGAAATGGGGGGGGGGGGGGAATCTTATAGGCAAACAAGTCAAATTCCTTACATGAAATTTGCAATTTCTCTTAATTAAAATTTTCTAGTAGTTTTAATGCTAATCACTGAATTGGCTAAGAAAAATGAAATAGCTTCGAATGCTAATAAATACTACAAAATATTTTAAATGCCAGAACCCACCAATTTGATGAGTTACAAAAATAATTATTTACAAAATTATACAGTTTATGATTGATTTGTATTAATATTTTCATTAATTTTTTTTTCAAAAATGCATATTTACATCTATGCCATAAACACACATTTTATTAAATAAGGAGTCAAATATAAGACTTCAGTACGAACCATATCGATCCTTTGAGTAGGAATGCTTAAATATGATTCTCTGGATTCAAATGGCTAAACCAAGGATCAATACACAGAACAATAAAACTAAAAATTTCAGCTAAACTAAATATGCATACAAAATTTCAACAACAGTTATTACTTTACTTATTTATTACATCTCTGATAAGAAAGTAATAATAGCACACTTGAAAATAGAAAATTTCGAAAGTTACAGTTTAGTACAGACCCATCTTCAATACGGAAATATAAAAATTCCTGGAGCAAAACTGCATGTGTTAATGGAAATTAAAATAATTCTCACCTATACTCAGCAACTCCACCATGATATCGCTGCATAGCAGTAGCAGAACTCATGCCATAAAACATTTTCACCTTTTTACCATTCTTTTCAATAATATCACCACCAGACTGATCATGTCCTGCAAACATGCCACCAATCATTACAAAATCAGCTCCAGCACCAAATGCTTTGCAAACATCACCAGGGTTAGTACAACCACCATCCTTCAAAAATATAAAAAATAATTATGTATCTTCAGCAAATCAATCAACTATTATACAACCAGTTAATTTCCTTAGAGCCACATGCATTTTCTTGTTAAATTAACAGTTTAAAAAGGTTAATATTAATTAACAATAGTAAAGAGATATAGATTAGTTGAAACAACTTCAAAAAATAAAATATCCAAAATGAACAGTTTATATTGGGAGAACCACACATGATCACTAATGAAAGTAACACACCATCAAGATTACTTCAAGTTTATTTGAAATTTCTATCAAGGTATGCACAATTGCAAGGTCAAGAAATGCTTCAGGCCTTCTTTTGCGGCATTCGCATATTGTCCTATCGCCAGGAGAAAAACCCTGGACAGTGTTGCCGCAAGCAAACGAGTCGAAGAAAGGAGGTAAATGGGTATGAAATAAACTGCAACATTTGGAGAACTAAGCGCACTTCGTTAGGCAACAATTCGTTTTCGACCGTAGTACACAGCGAAAAGAGACTTCCGTCGGTTCCATCTCTGCCAAATGAAATGATGCCCTTTCCTTCACCCCAAAATGTAGTGGAATATCCCGTTTCCATAACGCCCGCCACAGGCATATCTGGGGTCTAGGGTTTTTCTTGTTGCAGAAATACTGTACTGACCACCATTCAACTGGGCTGCTGCTTGGCGTCCCAGTTGGGATTTTTTAATTTAAAGTTTCATAAAAATGATTGTGTCACCAGCAAAATGTTTGAACAAAACAGTACATCGCTACAGCAGATTTAACAATAAACACAATGCTACTAAACACATGGTAACAGACAGTGGCGGCTCATGAGTTCAGAAACGAGGAGGGCTGCGAGATATTTATGAAGAGAATAGAGCATAAAAACAATCAACAAGAAAAAATATAACAAATTTAAAAAAGGAATCAAAATTTAAACTAGAACAAAAAAAAATTTAATTAATACACAATGAAATTTAAAGAGTAAAATTTAGGGAAAAAAATAGATAAAATGAAGACAGTGTTTAAGTAGCGAGCAATTACAGCAGCAAAACAAAATACACAGAACAATGGAAATCAAGATCATACAGAGAGAGAGAGAGCCAAAAGTAAATAAAGAAATAAATAAAAACAAATTCAGAGTGAATCAAATACAACTAAAAACAAAACAAGGAATCCATTCTAGTCCACTTTTTCAAGGGCTAAGAACTATTCGAAATGGATTAAAAATAATATTTGGGAAATTTTCTGTAAGAAGCTAGTATTACGCCAAACATAGCTTTTCACAACCCGAACTCCACAAACAAAGGACCAACGAGAAAAGTACACAAAAGCAAAAGAAAACACAAACATCAAAATGCTAATAAGATGATTAAAAATATTAGCAATTAAGCTCTATTAATAAGCCTCCATAAATTAAAGAACTTAACCTATGATCAAAATGGAAAGATGAGAAAAACCTTTATGTGACCACTAACCCACGCTAACAAGAAGTTATTAAAGTAAACACTAGTCCTCTGGCACCATCTATATTCGCAGAAGAGGATACATACATACTATCAATTGAATACATTTTCAAAAAGTTACTTTAACTTTCAGTAGGCCAAATTTTTTAATTCCAAAACTAGATATGAAATTTCCTGCTTTTCAAACAAATTAAATAACCAGCATATATGACATTGAGTACTAGTTTTACTAACAAAAAGTTAAGTGAATGTTGATGTGATGATTCTGATGACGAAAAAAAAATATATAGAGCTACACATACACACTTCCCTCCTTGTCCACTTCATTCGATAACACTCTTCCAAAAATGAATATCTTTTTCAAAAGAAATCTAGAGAGCAAATAATCAACCAGATGTGCTTCTGGTTGATCACAATCTGTTGATGCAACACAAACTAAAACCAAAACCCATAAACAGCCAATGAGATTGCCACTTTGTGTGGGAATGAGGGGGAAAAAAAAGAAAAATTAATTAAAAAGAGCAATTTTTTCTCATTCAGTTAGCTCTGTGCCAGTCAGAGCTGCTCATCCAGCAGCCCACTAAGTTAAAGGGAAGAAAGGGTTGCTTTTTCTCTCCGGATTTTCTGTGCAGTGAAAGAATTTTTTTTTTTTTGGGGGGGGGGCAGAGTTCTTTGCAGCTCAGAAATGCTTTTCTCTTACTTGTTAATTCATTTTCTGTCTTCTTTTCAATTTTTTATTATTTTTTTTTGCATTTTTGTAAGTCATGGAACTCTGAGAGTGTAAAAGTAAGCGAATAAGATTAAAAACGAAAATACAAGTTTTAAAAAATTTCAGCGAATGCTGCAGCTCCGCAGCCCAAATGGACGAGCCGCCAATGGTAACAGATCCACTACCACTTAAACGAAGTAAGATCAAAGATACTATCTACGTATGTGAACATGTAGTTTTGCTATAAATTAAAATTACTCTCAGTGAAAAAAACAACAACAAAACATTAAAATCAGATGGATAAAAATTTAGAAGAATAAATTCAACATTTTCTGCTTCACTGAATTGTCATCAATATAAAATAAAAGTTATATAATCAAATAAATATTATATCTACTATCAATTAAAAAAATTCTTTAGTGAAGAGGATAAGAACACTTACAATGAGTTTTATTGACCTGTAAAACAAGCAAGGAGTTGCTCTCTTCAGTGAAACTAATCATGTATAATTCTCTCAATATAAGCCATTATTTTTGGGCAGCCTTATCCAGGACATTCTGCATAAATCAGTGCAATTAACATTTTGAGAAGTGCTGTAAATGGAAGCTTACAGAAATAATGTGGCCACCTAATCCATGTGCTGCATCAGCACACTCTAAAACTGCACTCAGCTGAGGATATCCAACTCCAGTCTTTTTTCTTGTGGTACAGACAGAACCGGGTCCAATGCCTACTTTTATCACATCTGCTCCAGAAAGAATGAGTTCTTCTACCATTTCACCTGTTACTACATTACCAGCCTGAAAAGGTTTAGATAGATATAAGGAATCAAACTTTCTATAATAAAATAAAATAAATTAGATCAAATAAATCGACTTAATGCTTTTTTATAATTAAAAGAGATATTTACAATAAAGTAGATATGCAACTTATACACTATCAATAATATTAGATGTACAGAAAAGAGTAAATTAAACAAATTTTACAAGAAATTAATTTGTGGATTTTTTTTACGTCAATAATGATGTCTTATTTTAAAAAGTATGAGCGTTAGCAGTGCATCGCTGCAAGTCATGAAACAAACAAACAAAATATTGCAATTTCTTTTCATAAAAGATATTGAAAAGCCGTAACAGTCCAATAAACTTTTTCAAAATTTTCATACAACTTACTACAACACTATTTAAATGGATTTTTCTTTCAGTGTTATGGCATAATGTAACATTGTAATTGCTGCCATTATATACAATTAAATATCACTGCATGAAAATTAGTCTATATTTGCCCAATAAAAACCAAATCACAAGGGATACAGTATTAAGACATTTACAAAGGGTCAAAAATACATTTGTAGTTTGATATAGAAAGCATTTGTCAGTCTTTCTAAGTTTTATTGAGCACTTTTCAAATATCAATACAAAGTTATAATAATAATTATCCAAAAATCAAACAGAAATTATCAAGTTAAATGAAGAAATAAAAATAAATAAAAGGAGATTTAAATTTAATTTTAAAAAGGAGATGGACAAAATATATAATGAAAATCATATTTTTTTACAAGAGCAGGATTTTTTTTAAAAATTATTATTTAGAATCCAAAAACATGAGCATTTTCTATTGCAAATCAAAATAATTACTTTTTATAATACTTATTTATGGATTATTATTAAATAATATAACAGCATTACAAATATTTTAAATTGGAGCTCATTTTACTTAAAAAAACAATTGATGTTAAAAATCATTAAATGAAAATGAAATATATATTCAGAGTATACTAAAGATTTAAACAATCAAGTTTAAGAACATGCAGGGGCAGATTAAATACAAGGCACACAAGAATCTTGTCAGTTCACTTCAAAGGAAAGTAACTACTCATCAAATGAATAGTTAAAGCTACAGCAAATTTCAAGTTATCTTGTGTCAACAAGAATCTTAGTGCACATACACTTTACTGTGGAACTGATTACCATATTTTATGTATTCATCAGAAAAATTCAAAAATCCTCCGCAGAGTTAAACCTCTGAACAAATTATAGCCATCAGAAGCACCAAACAAAAATGAACCCCAACAAGTTGTGATCTACTGACAAACTTCAAATTTCCAAAAGCAAAATATTTCAATTTTTTTTTTTAATTTATTTCTCAGCATAAAAATCTCGACTAAAAATACAACTAATGAAAATAGAAATAGCTATTAATTAAAATAAAAGGTCCCCATTTTCTCTCGGACATCTATTTGGCAAGTACTCTGATGCATACTCGCCAACATTGGAAAGGTGGCTGTCTGTAACAGACGAGTGTGTCAAAATTTTGAATTTATCATTATTTATATATTTTATCATATTTTAAGTAATCAAAAATTTCTATTTTTAAGAAAAATACCTTATCTAAATAAATAATGCAAGAAATATATAAATATCATTTTTATTAGAAGAATTAGAAATAATTATATTACAGATTCAAAAAACATTAAATAATTGTAGAAAAACAATTTCTGAATAATCATATAATCAAGAAATACAACTAAAATGACTGCACACGGGGGGTTAGGACTCGTTTCCGTAGAAATTTTAATCTTATCAGCAGTTCCGTGGTTTGTGGAAATTTTAGATAAAAATCTGTAGTGACTACGGAGAATCCACATCAGTCGACATGTATGCTGATGCATCACTAGCTTGAAGCATACTACACAACGTTGTTTGTTACCCTTGCATTTTTGTAAGCATCACAGACTCAAATATCATGCAAATAAAAATAATTTTATTTTCTCCTCCAATATATATCTAATATCTAAGTATCTTTTGACATCCCCCGAAACATTTAAGGATCAGTAACTTGTAATCTTGAACCTCTGATTTTTTTAGAGGGTAGTAGAAATTTTAGAGTTGGGGCCCTGGATGGCTTTATTTGTCTCCAAATAAAGAACAGATTTTTTATTTGAAAGTTGTAAAAGTACCAAAAGAAGTTATTTTTTATTCATGCAAAATAATAGATAATTACCATGATTGTATGAGATGGATAAGCAGCTCTAACTTGCTTCACAAGGGCAACAAAGTGTTCAGAATAGCCATTTGCTACGTCAAGGCATATGTATTCAATTTCTGGAACTTCTTTGATTATGGCACACAAAGCCTCAAAATCGCCTTGAGCTGTTCCAATACTGACAGCAACATTCTGTAATGGAAAAAAATATTATAATAAGTATATCGTTAAAGAAAATGATTAAGAGGAAATTTTACCTGCAAATTACAAACTGATTTTTAAAAAACAATCTTACTTTCAAAGCAGTTGGATTCTCGGCTGCAAATTTCTTCCAATCATCTAATGAGTAATGCTTATGAATGCAAGTGAACAGGCCGTGCTAAAATCAAAATAGAAAAGCACATAATGAGAAATATACTTAAAGATACCTTGAACATTTTCAAACATACAAATAAGTTAAAATGCATAATCATTATGCTTAATATCAAACATTACATCATATACCTCATGTTTCAAAATCTATAGTTCCTTATCAATTGAATATCATGATACAGTATTAAAAATATAATAATAAATGTATTTAAATAAAACTGGATGGCACAATATTTATTGCTATTCAGAATATAAAACGGGAACAGGCAACAGAAAACATTATAAGTTGAAAAAATTTCAAATTTAAGAAATTTTCTAGAGCAATATATCTGTTCCATAACTTGCTATCAAACTCATAAGGAAAAATCTTTTTTAATAACAGAACAAAAATTTACAAATTTAGTATTTGTAATCAATCTATATATATAATTGTCCAAACGTGGAAGTAAGGTGGGAGGTTTTAATAAAATAAACACGCCCTTTTGCTCTGTGTTGTCATTAACAAATGCGCAAATCCGATTTCTGTTGTGGCGTCAGAGAACTCGGACAGTTTTTTGTAATTTTTTATTATTATTATTATTAAAGCTAAGCAAAAAGATCGTAAATTTCACTTCTTCATGCTGGATTGGAATAAATTTCAATAAAATGAGTCCATCTGTTTCATTTCTTTTTTATTTTCATTATAACCTTGGTAAAGTTATTTATGAAAACAGTAGGGTCAGGTGGGGTAAAGTGGTCATAAAATCCACATTTTTTAACTTGCAGGTGGATTATAAATATAAGAATTTGTTAAAATACTTCACATTTTTGGTTGTTATTTTATATTACACTATTGAAGAACACATTGCATTAAAATTTTGGGGGAAAATAATTGATTTTAACAATTTTATGACAACTTCCATTTCTCATGTTTTTATAACCACTTTACCCCATGGAGTGGGGTAAAGAGAGTAAGTACATGGGGTAAAGTGGTCATAATTAAAAATAAGCATAAAAACGTAATATAAGTAAGCAAAGTTTTTAAAAATATTTAACAAAACTCAATATAGTTTCAACTTTAAAAGAAAATCAGTTTATTTGATCAAATTAGACATTTTTAATAACCTATGATTAAAAGTTGACTCATCAAGAATTTTAAGGATATCTGACTCTTTATTTCCAACAATGTTATGATTTTCAGGAAAGGTGTAATAGTCTGAAGTTTTAGATATTTTATTGACAGAAAATCTCCTATTTTATCAGAAACCTGTCCAATAAGCTCTTTTATTGATCCCCCTCCATCATATTTTGCCAAGATCTCACAGAAATACTGTGATAATTGATTATCTGCAATTGTGAATTCACTTGACTGAGTAAGACATTTTCTGCTTTTTATCAAGTTTTTCTTTGCATGTTTTTAACTGTTTTCTTGCATATCTTTCTTTTTGTAGTTGTTTTATTACTAATTTCTTCAGTCAAACCTTCATTATTGTTTTTGAACTTTTCTTTTTTTCTCTTGAATTCTATATTGCCACTTTATGTATAGATGAAACAGGTGGTTATAGAGTTGTAAGTACAGCTCATCTCAAATCTTTTAGAATGCAATTAAACAAAAATTATAGTGCAATTAACGCATGGACTTTTTTACTGTTCCATAAGTCATGTAACTTCCGTGCCCATCATAAATTAAAAGAACAAGTTTTTGCAAAATCTATAGAAAATTGGATAAAGCCTTTACCTTTAGTTTATTTTAGCACTACCTTCAGTCTATTGCTCATATAAATGAGTTTCTTTGTAAAAAATAAAAAGGTAGCCTGAAATCATTTGCTGATGCATTAAAAAGTACATACTTTTTCGCAATTTGCCGATTTCTTATATGTGTCATCAGATGATTTTGGTAAAAAAAATTGGGGTTACCCAGTTTCATATCTTTAATTATAATCTGTAATATATCTTAAATTAATATTTAACTAATACCTGTCTAATAAATTAAGCTTAAGAAATTTTAAAACAGTGATGCATGTTAAGCCTATCCCTATGGCCACTTTATCCCATCTTACTTAAATTACTATAAAATAATATCTGTAATTAATTCAGCTTATCTTTTAATGAGGAAGTATTCTTAAGATCTACATGAAGCTTTCTGCAGAGTCAATCTAATGAAAACTTAATTGAACAAAATGTAGGAGAAAAGTTAAATTGGGTATTCCAACTTCAAACTGCTACAAGAACAAACAAAATGGGTGTTTTCTCCCACTAAAGTGTTGCAATTAGTATAATTTTGAATGTTAAACTTAGTTCTTAACTATTCAAAACTAAAATTTAAAAAATTACATTTATACCAAAATTTATTACAAAGTTATAACATTTTATTTGATGTATGACCACTTTACCCCACCTGACCCTAAAGTTATTTATGAAAACGAAAGTTCGTGGCAATTGATTCATGATGTTTTTTATATAGGGTGACCCAGGGTAATTATAGGCCACACTCTTTCTGGGGTAATTATCAGTCACCTAGTTTTTATCCCTATGGTATCTACTAGACAAATTCTAAAATGGTGGATAGTCTCTCTCATTAGTCTATTTTATTATGTATAATATTCTTTTATTTTAACTTAGCTGCATAGTACGAGTTGAGATATTTTTGTAGCATGCTATAAAATAATCTTTCAGAAAGATTACCTGCGAAAATTGCACTTTTTACCAAGATCATGCCACAATTACATAAGTGTTTGGATTTTTTTTTTTTGCTTATGCTTTTTTAAAATATAGATACTGTAAGGTTTTTAAATACATGCACTTTTTATTCCTATTTATTTTCAAATGGAGTCTAGATGTATACACTATTATACCCAAGATACATGGGGTAATTATGAGTCACTGGAGTAATTCTGAGTCAGCATGTGTTTTCTATTTTTATGGCATTTTTTTTTTAAATTTTAGGCATGCAAAGTATAACATATTTAGATGATAATAATATTAAGTTATACTTGTATTGATGAACAAGAAGAAAAATTGACACTAACTCAGCTGTTATTACCAGTAAGGATTTTCTGGATCTAGTAGCTGTGCATGAACAAGAAATTGAAAAAGAGGCGGCTCTGAAAGCACAACAGATTGCTGCTAAAGGAAAAAGAAGCGTGTCATCAAGAATAAGTATCTAGAAGAAACAGATGAACCACCAGCTAAACGAGCCCTCCTCTCAAATACATCTAATGAAGAACTCAAAGTGCCAAGTGAAAGTGGAGATATTGAACAATTAAAGGAAAATACAACCGTGGAGCAAGCTAAAATAGTGCTTGCAAATATCCATGAGAGTATAAAAGAGCAAGTTTACTTTGCTGTGTACTATGATAATGACCCATTTTAAATCGGAAAAGTTATTCTATGGGCCAGTAATTTTATTTGTTTCAAATGCTTTTGATGTTGATAATGCTACTATAAATATGGCATACAAATGTTATAAACGATTCTGTCAAGAGTTAAGGTTATAAACCAACCAAGTCCAATTGTAAAGAAGATTACTAACAACCTCTTTGTCACAAATGTTTAAAACAAAACTATTACTTTTATCAGCAATAAATAACAGGATTAATATGAAAAGCATTCACACATAAAAGAAAAGATTGATGAAGAGGAAAAAATTACAGTTCAGACAAAAATTAATTAATTATTACGGTCAAATAAAAAATAATTCTATACAGTTATGAATATGAGATCCAAAAAATATTAATTCTTTTAAACTGTATGCAAGTCTGTAGCTTGTTCAGCATCCTGTTGCAGAACAGATTACACGAATTGCTATGATTCGATTTTGAAAATTGCGTCAGAATGTTTTCTCTGATGCTTTGCAAATAGAGCTATATTTTGCAATGTGCTTTTTGGAGTTTGTTCCTAACTGCATAACCATGTCTAATTATTTCTAACATCTCTAAGATTCAGACAAGACATTGCTTTTTATTTCAAAATACCTTTGATAAATTATTTAATCCCCCCCCCCCCACTTAAAAAAAACCAAACAAAATTTTAATGCATGGATGTAAATCTGCATGGCTTACTACTTGTGTAATGGATACATATACAAATGAAAATTATTTTTAAAACTGCATATATCTATGAATTTCTTTAAAATTTAATCAGTAATAAATAAAATAAATAAATCCAAAATGCAATAAATTACTTTTGCAAGGACTTTGGCAATTTCAAAAGTACCAGTTGTATCCATATTGGAGGATATTATAGGGATTCCATTGTACTGCTGTCCAGAATTGCGAAATTTGAATGTGCGAAAGAGATCCACCTACAAACGTAATAGTGAAATCGGTAAAATATTTAAATACAAAATATGAAATAAAATTAACATACACATTTAAAAGAAATGATTAAATTACATTATACATAAGTAAAATTTTCTTTAAAACATTTTTTAATTTGATGGTAGTCAATGATAACTTAAGTTGACAATACTTAGTATGCTATAAGCAGAAGCTTCATAGGTTATAGGCATGCCAGAGATACAGAGAGCATTCAATGAAATTAAAAAAACTCATAATTTTTTTTAAATGTGCTTTTAAATACACATTTAACAAAAAATATTGCAGAATTACATTTCAGTACATTTATTATCAAAAAATCTTCTAACATTTATACCCAATTGGAAGTTGCATAATGCAGGGTATTTAATAAAGTCACATATGTTATCATTGCAAAGCCAGAAATTATGATGCAAGAAGAATAATTTTCCAGCATTTTCAGGAAGAAGTATGTTCCAATTGATATCATACACATACGATACCAAAGAGGGATGTAACGAATATTCAATATTTAGGCCTATACAGATATTCAGCAAAAGAAATTAAGGATAAAATATTTTCTAAAAAGTTGTTTTAAATATAAATTTAATAAAGAATGTTGCAGAATTACATTCCTTTACATTTATTATAAAAAATCTAACAGTAATCCAATTTTAAGTTACCTAGTACATAAGTGTATTTAATAATGTTGCATATCATTTGTAGAAATTTGTTCTATATGGTTTCGTACATTTTACCAGCTTCAAAAATAAATGGTCCTAATACTTGCAGGTGCTGAAAGATATTTTCTTGCTAAATTTAAAAAACATGGAAATTTTTAAACAATTCTTTTCCAACAATTAAGTGGACACTCTATCCTACCTATTAGAAGCTCTGGTAAACCTGGAGTTTAGGGTGCGTACTATTTTCCCACCAATTCTTTTTTTTTTGGTGCAATTTTATTTGCCGTCACCAAACACTGTTTAGGATGTGCAGTGAGTTTTTTATACGTCTCCTGCACATTCGATGCCTACAGCATCTCAAAACGGGTACTCTTCCGTTAGCCGGGCACAAATGTCACCAATTGTGAACCAAACGCGAGCCAAGTCGCCGGGCGCAAACGTCGCCAATTGCAAGCCAAGTCGGCGGGCGCAAATTTCACGGAATTCTACATTATTCACCGATTTTTCGCTTGCGCCTGGCTGAAATGATGTCGCCAATTGTGAACCAAACGCGAGCCAAGTCGGCGAGCACAAATGTCGCCAAAATTTGGTGGAATTCTGCATTATTTGGCAATTTTTCGCTTGTGCCCGGCTAACGGAAAAGTACCTCAAAACGAGAGACTGAGCACGCAATGCCTTCGCCATTGTAAATTTTTTAAACTTAAAAAAACATCAGCGGCTTTGCTTTCAGCAAAGCGGGCCCCTCGTAGCTTCGCTTTTTCATTGAGAAACGAAACACACAGGGAAAGCACAAACACAGGAAAAACTATGACGTCTGAAGACGAAACGTAGCAAGGGAAACATTGCTTCCAGAAAAAACATTCCTTGTTCAATATTTGGAAGCTATAATCAACAACACAGAGAAAGAGAATCAGCAAATTTGATGAATGTAAATCTTTAGAAGAGAAGCAAACAGTTACTGAAAAAAAATCGTTTGGTAAATGATCAAAAATTCCAAACGAAGTATTATTCAAATTCGTACGCTGACCAATCAAATCGAAGAGAGCAGACAGTGGACCAATGGAAATGAGCCGAAATTAAGGGCATCCACCATAAACCAGTAAACAAATCACTGTCGGCGCATGCGCAAACAACACCGAAAAAATTTTCAATTCACATCCAAAACAAATGTTCTGGCACTCTTTCTTGGCGACAAACAATTGGCGAGCTTAAGAGAAACGAAGTGAGTATGCACCCTAAAGGGTTAAACCCCACGTTAACCAAGCACTTTATCAAAATAGGAATTACTTCTAGTAATTTTAATTCATTCATTCAGTTTTCTTCTGTGCCATCCCCATGATCTTCAATAATTACTTTTATTTCTCTGAAGCAATCCCAAAATGATGAGGGTTTCTCATTTCTTATTATAATTAATATATTTAAAATATTATGAACATACATAAAAGTATCAAATTTTTTTTAAATATACAAATAATAAAAAATCAATTCTATTCATCTTAAATTTTTTTCATTTAAAATTTGAAAAATATTTCATTTACAATCAAAAATAGAATGCTTTTAAAAATTTAGCATTCAGCCAAATCACTACTTGTTACATCCCTATTTTTAAATGTAGACATCATCAGAAAACATCTCAATCAGAAAAACGACCACAGGTGTTTTAATCAAATTTTGTTCAAATATATCCATCCCAGGAACAGAATTATAATAGACTATGGGACGAACTCATAAAAGATGCTTGAAACGAGATTTCGTTTGCCATCTATTAAAACTACAAAAATTTGTTATTAAAGCATTCTAATTACCATATTTTATCGAAAATCATGATGTTCCCACGTTTAAATGTGCACATTATTTATAAAATAACAACTAAATTGAGAACTATTTTTTCCCCTGTTTGCAGCCATTCGTAAAATTGCTACGAGATGGCGCAGTCAGAATTCAGTCAAGATTTTAAAAACAATCTTTTAATCACATTAAGTTATTTTTTTTATTTCACCTAATATCATAAAAAGTATTAATACGATGTTAAACATCGTTCATATTCTTTTTTTTTTTATTTTAGTCATATTTAAAAATGTATTGTAACCTTCCGCCATTTGTTTACATTCTGCATTGAGACGAATTCAAATCGTTCAAGATTTCGTTCATCTGAAAATTGCATTTTTAGCTTTAATTATTGCAATTGTTTGCATACAAAAAAAATAAAAACTTTATTATAGAAATGAGAACAATAAATAAATTATAATTTCATAATACAAGCATTTAAAAATAAATTTTACATAATTTTGGAGCTAAATATTATTTAAAATAGTAGAAAATATGAAAGATTAAATTTGTAAGGAGTATTTATAATATTTAATACACATGAAATATTCTTGTAGATGGAAAATTATGTTCAATCAAGACAGGTTGATCAGGGGTTAAATGACATAAGACAAGTTCTGAGAGATTCTTTTGCTTGGGCTTCACAAACACAATTTGCGGAAAATCTCTTTGCAGCCATCTTTTTAGTTGACGATTAGAAATTTTGAATGTTTGTGAGGGATTGAGATTATGTAAAGTTGTATGGAATATTTCAGATAGTTTTTCCATTGAGAAAATTTCAGAGTTTTTTACTATTTTCTTATCCACTATGTCACAAAACACAGAATAAGATGCAGAATATAAGGGGTTTGGTTGAGTACATTCAGATTTTTCTTTTGTATATGTTCTATAACAACTTTTATGGTATTTCATTTCTTTGGCGATACAATCAATGCCCTGTATTTTGCACAGTAGTTTTTCATCTCCTTTTTTAATGACACTATATAATAATGCCTTACTTGTTTTGAAAGTCTGGCATAATATAAGCTTTTATTTTTTCTTTTTGAAGAATACCTTTCAAAAATGAACTTTTCTCTCGAGCAAATGACACAGATAGGAGGGAAGATACCTGTACGATAGCACGATATTGCTTTTTTATCGTTTTGGACGAATTACGGTTGTATTGACATCAACCGGATTAATATCTTCCATTCTTTTTTTAGCTCTTTGAATTTTTGTTTTGTCCATAAATCACATGTAGCATTTCCTGTGATATGCATAGTTATTGCCAATGCATTTTTCTAAGCTACCATCATCTCCGAAACCATTTGAAATACTCAAATAATCAGCTATTTCTCTTTCTTTTCCATCAAGAAACAACCATTCTTGCATGCACTGCCTTATTTTTTTCAAAACTTTTAGTTGATAAGGATACTAAATTGCCATTTAAACCTTCAATGAAGTGGATGCAACAAACTTGAGCGGCACTAGCACTCATGTCAAATGAGCGTTATTATGCTCGAAAATTACTATATAAAAAATTGCTTGTCTATATTAAATGCTTTAAGATGAACAATCCTGGTTTTTCTTCATACTACGCATTCATATAATGATAAATTAAAAAGTAATTTTAAAAGGAATCAACTCCGCGAACTGCTGTCATTTGTAACGAGCGAGGATATCAAACGTTAAAAAGGTAAACAAACAAATGGCGGAAGAATACAAACTTCATTCATAAGCGAACTAAATAAACCCAAATCACAATTATTAACTATATGAACATCATATTAATATTTTTAATGTTATAAAATAAAATAAAAAGTAGAATATTGTGATTAAAAAATTGTTTGTTAAATTTTGAACTGAATTTTGACAGCGCCATCTATTAGCGTTTCTACGAATGGCTGCAAACAGGAATAAAAATATAGTTCTCTGTATAATTGTTATTTTATAAATAATGTGCACATTTAAGTGTGGGAACATTGAGATTTAAGACGAAATTAAGTAATTAGAATAGTTTAATAAAAAAATTATGTAGTGTCGAAACATGGCAAACGGACTTGAACGATATTGATGTTCGTCCCACAGACTATAACCAGTGTTCTGCAACATGATCTCAAACAGTAGGAAATGTTCTGCAGGCAGTTCGTCCAAATTTGGCGGACCACAATAAAATGCAAATTAGATATAAAAATCTTAATTAACCAGTAGAAACTTTATTACTCATTAATGACAAAACATTATATCAAAATTAATTATTTAAAACCAAGACATACATTCAGAATTTACAATTCTGTCAATGACTTTTGAAGTCAGACACTGTGACATTAATGAGGATGTACTGTTCACAAAATGTTTATGAAAATTTGGTCCGTGCATTGCGACAATGGCCACTTTTAACAACTTTCTGACAGATTTATGGCCAGGTGGTGCACCACTGGAATAAATAAACATTCTTTTGTCAACTGCTGTATCATCCCCATCAATTGCGGTGGGTCTTTTATGAACAATTTTGTCAATTGTGGATCCTCACGATTCACAAATTGCTTCCAACACGGGAAAAGAAATATTAAATACTATAAATTTCATTAATCTGGGGATATTTGATTCAAGATCATTAACAGCCTTTACAACAGAGCCTTAATCAGAAAAAAAGAACCACTTTTCTGCACTCTTCAATATGTTTATAAATCCAGTCAATAAAAATAGTGTACTCAAAGAACAGGGCTCTTTCTTTTTCTTCTTCTGTGTGTGGTACACATGGAAAAACTGATATGATCATAAAATTTGAAAGAACTTCTAATACTACTTTCTGGTCAGAATTGACATCATTTTTGGGGAAATCAGATATTCGAAATTAAACAGAACATGTGTTCACTTTATGATAATATCTATGTCATCCTCTCTTTCAATATAATTTCAATTTCCTCTCTTCAAAAATAAACCCTATATTGTTCTAATGAGGAATCAATGTAATTTACTATTTTTTGTAGATCTAAGCTAAAGGGAGTGATTTCCAAATTATCACAGATAGAACACAGTTTTTTGAAGCTCACACGAAGGGAAATTCCCTGAAATGTACTCAGTTTAGAAAATATTTCTGATGAAAGTTTTGTATTTTTAAAAACGCATGATGGCAAAGCCGCTAAGCATTTTTGAAATCCGTCCATGCTTTCAGAATTAGCCATCTGTGCTAATTCATACTTCATGATGTGAAGATAAGTTCAGATTTTCTATGTCTCTCATATTCAAAAGGAATTAAATTGGACTGCTGGACACATTTCTGATACCGATGCTAGAAGGGAAACAATATCAGCAAATATGTTTTTTTTTTTTTTTTAAAGGATGAAATGTTCTGTAAAGATCGTGTTTGTTCTGTGACATAAGTCGCACTTTTAAGCACTTTCTGCTTCCGGGATATCCATAAGAAACATTAAATTTTTTTTTTATTTTTAACTGTATAAAATGATGCTGTTGTATTCCCATACTGTCAACGACTATAATAATGTAATTTTATCTACTTTTCTTCACCTCTTAAAAAAATACTTCATATTATTTCTTATTTTGATGTTAACCCTGCGAAGCAAGAGCTAGAAAGAAAGAAAAAAATTTCATTACTTTTGCTATTTAGCCCACATTGTGTAATAACTAAAACTAACATTTTTTAAAATTTCTTTATTCCTAAAGTAATTACTTAAGACCAAAATATAATTATTATTTAATTAGTCAAGACCTCTGATTCCATCTATTGTCCAATTTCTTTTTTTGAAGTACTTCCCAATTTTTACAACAATTGTTTCTATTCAACCCGCTTTAAGGTACATACGAGAATGAAAAGATTAAGATACTTTATAAATTAGCAACATTTTTTAAAAATTTGACCAGGTTGATTTTTTAAATTAATTCTACTTTTCTATTCTTCAATAAATGCAGACTAGTGGCTAAAATCATAGACATATTTTGGGAGAAGAATATTTTTGAGGGTTGAAGGCCCATAACACCACTTTTACCAACTAAATATTGACTGACAGAGAAATTTTGTAAATTTTAGATTTCCTGAATATTTCACTTTTTCTTTCTTTATATCTGTTGTTATAACAAAGACTTCTTCATAGAAGCTATCACATAACATTCTTGAACATTCAAAATACAGCTTTTTCTAATTTATTTTCATAATTTTGGCCACTAGTACACATCCAAAATGATTCAACTTCAATAATCCTCTGTTTGCTTCTAAAAAGAAATTGTTGTTTATCACCAATTAATTTCAGATTATGAACAGTAAGCTTCTTGCAACTAGCTTGATTAAAGATAGTTCATTAGAGTGATATCCTAATTAAAGCAATTATTCATTTTTAACAACTATTTTCAATTCTTAATAAAATCATAGAATAAGCTTTATTTTCAAGTAAAAAACTTTAAACTCCATTTTAAGGCTTAATTTTTATAAAAACAGAACAAAATAATCACAATTGCACACTTTTAATAAATATTTGAAAACTTAAAAAAACTTTGGTAGATGTTTAACAGCATTTTTTAAGGTAACATATCGAATAAAATTGTTTATTTCACAAAAAATTGGAAAGCCATTAATAAAAAATATTGATTTTTCGGATATGAGAAATTTTTGAAGATTTGATGAAATAAATATGCAGATAACTTATTTAAACCGAAGATTATTGAGCTAGCGTTATCTCTGCGAAACATATTTTTTAAAATTTCATTTCGTGTCAGAAATATGTAAACTTTAAAAATAGATCTTATCGATACATGAGACACAACCTTGAAACATGACAGAGAATAGTAAATTAAACTATAAAACTCAGTTATTTCAATCTAAAATAAATATATAATAACAGCAATCCAAAAACAAACTGGCAGCAATTATAGTTTTGCATTGAAAGGTTTATAATCGGTATAATGTTGCACATTACAAATAAAACTATTTCTAATAATAAGCATATTGATATGATTTAAATACTTACATCATTGCGGCTTTTAAGAGTACTTCGTTTCGGCCGAAGTAACACATCTTTAAAGTCTAATTTGATATCGTTCTCTATATGAGGCATGACGAGAAATAGTTAATAGTATGTTAATAATTAAATGCCAAGTAAACTTGAAACAAAAAATATTCCAGCCCCAGTACAGAAGACAAATTCTAAATACAGAACATGCGGCGGGAAAGTGTTGCCATCTCATTTTGTTCGGACATTTTTTTATAAAAAGAAACGTTGGGGGACAAAAACGAGCAAAGAATTTTTGTACATAGAAGAATATTAATAATATGATTATAAAATACAAGGTTTATTAGACGGTAAATTTAGTACTTTTTAAAACATCTCAATGAATGTAAATGTATCTCATGGGTAATTTGTTCAAATTTATTATGCCAGGTAGGTCGCTAGATTCGATCGTTCGATCAGTTGCTGTTTTCTAAATCTGATATCATATTTTTACTTATGAAATAAATATTTTTAAAATTTTATTCTCTATGATTATTTTTCAAAGAATATTAAGAACTGAAGAAATAATTACATCATCGTTAAAACGGTATTGCAACACATTCGCTTCCAGTTGGCAACTCAGTGCAGAACTGGGGGGGAAAAATGGCTTCAACTCCTGAGCAAGTAGTGTGTACCCCAACCTTTGTTTTCCCCGCAGCTTTTCCAGGTTTGTTTATTTTTCCTTGAATTAACGATGCAAACTGAACAAATTTCTTATTTGACAGGTGACAAAGAGCCGGTGAAAATTTCGCAAAAATACGTTGAACTAGCGAATTTATCTTATCAGGCTTAGATCACAATTTTCCTCAAATTGCCATTAATTGTTTAGTATTCCCCAAAACACGTTTTTGTTTTGTATACTTTACAACTGCAAAAACGCATGCATAAGATTTATCTCTTGCAGTATTTTTTGCTCTAAACAAAGAAAAATGGAATTTGAATAACCTTTTTCTCGGGCGAATTAATTGATTTTGGTTATTGTGGTTTGGTATGCTAATTAGATTCATTTTTTTTTCCGCGTAAAAAACTGCCGTTTTTTTCGGCTGAAGTTTCTTTTGTCAAGGCAATTTGACACAGTGAGAATAGAAAACTATTTGTTATTCAGTCACCATTTTTGTGCAATGATTGTATAAATCGCTGAATAAATCATTTAATTAAAGCTTTTTAACAGATATGTTTGTTTAGTTGTTTCTGGGTATTTGAGATTTTGGCTGTTGTATTAAATTATGTAGACATATTTAAGGATTTACAGATTTCATCTTTTTCAAAAATAGGAAAATTATGTTTGAACTTATTTTTTTGTGTCTGCTGAAATTAAATTTTTTTTTTCACTGACTTTGTAGTTAGAGATGTTTCTTAAATGTTGTGGTAGTTTCATGAAAAATTTTTGAATAGGATAAATCGTTCTGTTAAACAGTTCTATCAATCAAGTGCTGTAAAATGTACTGGGATGATTATTGTCAGCTATTAATTATCTAGCAAGGAATATGTTATGTTTAGTATAGGATCCTTTATTAAACCTTGTGTTGTTATATTTCATGTCTATCGGAAGTTTTAGTTGGAGTATGTATTGTTATGCAAATAGCTGTGCATAATAATTTTTTCTCAAAATAAAACGTATTGGTAACATAAAATTTATGTGTAATAGATTTTAATGTTACATAACTTCTTTATGTATATAATTCACTGGCAATTTAAAATGACAGTATGGAGATGGCTATCTATGTATCATTACACCAAATTAAATAATCCTAAATATCATTACTGTATTTAAAAAATAATGGCTGTATATTTCGGGGTGCTCTTTCTGTAACTAAGACGTATGAAAATGCACTTACTTCATTCGCTAGTAACGAATGGACTAGCATACATGCCAACTGCTATGAATTTTATCGAAAATTTGCGCAAACTAGGGATAAAATTAAAATTTCTACGGAAACGAGTCCCCCCCCCCCCTGCACGCAGTCGTTTTAGTTGTATTCCTTCATGACATGACGATTCAGATTTTTTTGTCCATTTCTTGTTTTTGAAAAATGTCATATATTTATTTCTAATTCTTCTAATAATAATGATGTATATATTTCTTGAATTAATTATTCAGATAGGATATTTTTCATGAAAGTAGAGATTTTTTATCACTTAAGATATGATGAAATATATAAATGATCATCAATTCAAAATTTTGACACAAGTCTGTTACCGTGTATGTGCCACCCTCATAGACCTTCTGCTATATACATCCACCTTTCCAATGTTGGCATGTATGAACTTGTGTAGCGTTTCCCATCCCATGGGTTGTGAGCCTTGGTTAATGTATTAGTGGTCCACAGAACACTAGTTGGGGGAACTTCAAGAATCTACACTCATTTTTTGCCCTATAAATGATATATTTTTAATCATTTTACTGTAAGCTTTACTAATTACTGACATATACTTGCATATAAATATATATGTTTATATTTCTATATTTAGTTAGTGGGCCTCAAAATATTTTTTGCACAACCAAAAAGGTTGAGAACCGCTAGACTAGTAGATTTCCAAATACTGCCAAGTTGAGTTGTCATTGATTGATATATAATTCATTTAGATGTGATTATCTAAAATATGGTTTTGTCTGTATTAATATTTTTTCAGAAAAGGTTCAGATATTGCTTATAATTATGTATATACATCTGAGAAAAGCTTTTACATAATTCTGCTGATTAATAATTCCCTCGAAGTAATTCTTACAGCCTCCTTAATGTTTTTTTCTACTTCTTGCATGTGATACAAGTTTTTACGATAGCTGTATTTTGGTGTGAAATAGAGAATTAATTGTTCATTTTGAGTATTTTTCTGAACAGCAAACTTCCACTGTAAAATTAGTAAAAAAAAAATTAATGTTTTGCTGCATATGGCTGGTATGTTTTGAGTATTATTTGGCATTCATGTTGTCAAATGTCAATCTAATTAAACTATGATGCATCCCGGGCTTCATAGACCCATAGTAATTTTTCTTGACAAAATGCAAAAAATAATTATTTATAGTAAGACTTCGATTATCCGTCTTCGTCTAAAAAGCAACATAAGTTTATAGTATTACAATACATTTCTGTACATTACTGTTTTTATATTGAAGCTTATATCAATAATTTTGTAAAATGACATGCAACATGTTTGTTTTATTCACTTTTAAAGGATTTTAACTTCATTTTTATCTCAAGCCTGCAATGAAATCATATTATTTTACGTATGTGCTAAGAGATTTTCGTTATCTATCCAGACGGTGACAGTTAATTAAAGCTTTACTATACTTTAATAGGAAAACATTTGTTGCACTAGAGTACAGTGTATAAAATATTATTAAAAACTGGCATAAATGTCTCTTTTGGGGTTTCCACGAAAATAAAGAAGACTGGTGAATGCTTATATTTCTAAGGTGTTTGTGAGAAGAGTGTCTCTTTCCCATCCAAAATTGTCTGCAATTGACTGGATATAAGTGTTAATGCACTTATATCTAGTCATTGATAAGTATATATTGACAGTCATTGATAAGTATTTTCCAAGAATTTTGAGGTGATACAACTTTTGCTGCACCAATTTTTGTAGGTAGTTTTGTGACTACGTTGTGAGCAAGGATTCTCATTTTCCTTGGGAGTTTTTTTTTACACCATTTCTAAATATTATCTTTCCCATTGTTTCTCTTTTTTTACACTATGTCTTGCTTTCTTTTTAATATATATGGTGGAATCTCGCATATCCGATTCATTGCCCCTAACTTCTCTTCAGAATTCGATTGATGACCACTAACTAGTTCTTTATCAACAATTTCTCTACCTTTTTATTAATTGATGCTTCAGCTAATAATTTTTTGAATCTTTTTATTTCATATTTATAGTGCAAACATCAATACCTTTTCTAGATTTCTACAGTCTTGCATAGAAATTCGAGAGTCCATACTGGGCTTCAGAGGCTTAAGCACATGTTTTTGGTGGCGAAATTCTTGAAGTACCCGTGGTCAGCAAGTAAATGACCTTAAATGCAGTCATTGTGAAACTGGAATTTTTTTTTGTTAAATGCTTGGTTTTCTGTATTACATTTTTGCAGTCCTCGGGCAGAGACTCTTAGTGTGTTTCCCAGATTAAAAGTACCTTCTCAATTAATATTGCTTACTGGCATTATCGATAAGGTCAGTCTAAATCAACGTTACTAGTGCTGTGCTGACTCGTGACATGCTTTACACCCTTTGGGTAAGCAGGGTCGGCATGGGCAATAAACTTAATATATACCAAGTGCATTGACCAATATATACCAAGTATTGACTCTAGCTGTTCTATGAAGGCTTACAGAAAGAAGGCGCGGTGATTTGCATGGTACAGTGGCTCTACTAATTAAGGTGCTGCATTCATATTTAAAGACCAATTCGAATACTTCTTTTAAGTTAGAAATTAGAATTAGTTTTGTTTTTGAGTAGCATGTTATTTTCCCTTCATTTTTCAGTAAATCGGAATGAGTAACAAATTTTCAGAAAATTGAAAAAAAGTGTTCGGATTATCCGAAATTTTGGGTTCAAATTCCCAGTGTTTTACTGTATGTGCATTTGCAGCCAAATTTGAATAGGGAGAATTTTGGTTTGACTTCATCTGCTGCCTTTGAAATAATCTGACATAGTTTTAAATTTCCTTAGAAAGCTCATATTCAAGAATAGAAAAGATCCTTAACTTGCAGAATATGTTGCTTACTTTTTTTTTTATACGGTTCCCAACGGTTTTTAAAAAGTGAATGTAGTTAAGTATGCTTCACATAAGAACTTGTAGATATTGAGAGCATTGGTGCAGTTTTACTGGAAATGTTCATAGGATCTTTTAAAAAATTAATGAGTGAAGTTTGGTGAATTGTCGAGAGAAAATTTGTAAACTATATTGTTTGTATATCTATGATGTGTCTTGACTGTTTAATATTGGTCAAAGAAAGCATACATGTAACCTTTGTTCTTTATTCAAACCTGTACAGTTCTGTTAATTTTGTTTATGATTCTGTTCCAATTTATTCTCTTTGAAGACGTTTTAAAGTAAGCAAGATGTAATTTCAAATTACTGATGTGCCTGATCTAACACAACTGATTTAAGTTGTTGTGCTATTCTCATAATATTGTATTGATGATTTGATTAGGAACTATTAAGTTTCCCAACTGTAGAATTTTTTTGTTCCTTATTTAAGTCGACCTTTTAATTTATAACTATAATAACCAGTATACTCTATAGAAGGGTCATTAGAAAATAAAAGGGTTCTTGTAAATTGTTTAAGTTTCCTACATGAATTTGTGCAGTGTCTTCCCATGTATAAATTTGCACTCTTTGGGTTATGGAAACTAAAGTTTGTATGCTATGATAATTACTTTTAATGTAGATTACTTATTTTGAAAATCACGAGAGCTCTGTTTCTGGATTCTCCCAGGGTTCCCATGGTCCTTGAAAATTCCTTGGATTTAATTTGCCTTACTCGGGGCCCTGGGAAAGTACTTGATTTTTCGTTAGGTGTTTGAAAGGGCCTTGAAAAATAAGCAAAATGTCCATCCAATATTTTTTGGGACAGAAGCAAAAACCAGTTTGTGACTTTGTTTTGCCTTTAGGAATTCCACCACCAGAAAAAAAGGGTTTGTATGGGAATGCTGTCAATCATCAACCTTTTCTCTCTCTGTATATTCAAAGACAGCTTAATTTGACAATACAGTAAAAACTAAAGACAGTATTTCTCCGTCGAGTAAAATAGTCCTTCAATTACCCTATGTATTTTGAATGTAACATATATTCGAACAGAATTTTGTTTTAAATACCAGTAACTGATTTTCTCTGCAATGAAATCTGTTTTCAAATTGTATAGCATCTGTTATCTGTTTCAAAATGCATAGAGCCAGAAAAGTCTGTATTCATGTGAATTCAAAGACTTAAATAGCTGGATGGATAAAATTTTGTATAGTTTTATCATTAGAATTGTAGATCTGTATTATATTTTCTAAAATATGTAATCGTATGGCCCTTGAATTTTCTCAAAAGGTCCTTAAATAGTCCTTAATTTTTTTTCCTCATTAAGAATGGGAACTCTGATAACAAATATTTTCTATTAAAAAAGTCGTGTTAAATTTACTGCTACCAATACATGTTAAATTTAGATGATACCAAATTGTATTTATATCTTTGAGCTCTATTCAGAAAGTAGAACAGGTTTTAGCGAAGGTTAGTCACCATTTAAGAGCATTTTATGGAAGAATTCTTTGCTAATGTAGATTTATTATCCTTTTTTCAGTCCTCATTTTTAGTAAACTTTGTCTCTATATATAAAAGCAATTTTTTTTTTTAGTATGTATGTAAATTCACTTTGTTCTTTATGCACGCCCAGACTGTTCGACTTACAGAGACTAAATTTGACACAGTAATGGATTAGAACAAGAGGGAGTTAATGCCATAAATTTTAAAAAATTCAAATTAGATTTTATTTAATTTAAGGTGGTAAATTTGTCTTTTTTTTTGCATATTTTCACAAATTTTCTTTTGTATCGATGAAGAAAAGTTATATTTTCAGTGTTTTAATTTATTAGCATTTGCATTTTTGTCTTTTTTGATGTTTTATTTTATTTCATTTTTAAATATTCTTTTTGAGCTGTATTAAAGGGAGTTGTTTCTTGCATTTCTCTTCATTTTATTTCTATTTATTTATTTCTCTTCATATATTATCCTTTTTGAAAGTAAGTTGATGGAATAAAAAGTTTTATTTTGAAGATGAAATTTTGTTTTATCGATTGTCTATATATTTGGAGAAAAAGAAACAAAGTTGGGGGGGGGGGGATGAAGATATTTTGATCCCGAGCAACACTGGGTTATCAGCTAGTTTAGAAAATAAAGTTATGGATATTTTTAGGGTTTTGCCCATAGTCTCCATTCTGAAATTGATATTTGAAAATTTTAGGACTTGAAAGAATGACAAAATCAAGGATATCCACTTTGGATGTTTCTATCTAATACATAGTATCCTTAATAAATTAAGAAATGTTATCAATTTGACAAATAATTTTTATTGTACGCGTATTAGAAATATATAATCTTAAATCCCCATATAAAAAGTAAAATACTTTTATTGAAACCAATGGTTTTTACCATTGCAAATCATGTATAGTTATTGTTCGTCCTCATTTGTTCATGGTTTCTACTGCTGTATTCCCATATCGATACAATTAACATTATCTTTGTAATAAAAACACAAGCTGATGATTTTAAATTGGGATAAGTATTTAACTGTTGCTCATTAAAGAAACTAAAGCTAATAAACCTCTTTGTTTTATTTGATTATTTTAACTGTGAATGGTAATGATTAGATTTTCGCTCAGTCATATGTTGGCGTTAAATATTAGAGGATCATGTGGAATTTCAGGCCTGGCCAGAAATGATTCAAAGTTTATAGTGCTTCTTTGGTTTTATTGCATAAAAACTTTTTTCATTTTTCTCTGTTTTGTCCTACAGCTATACCGTTAATAAAATGAAATTTTTTTAACACCTGGGACGTGAATGAAAAATGAATTTTTCATGATAGATTTGTTATTATATGATCTGTTAAGTTTTATATTTTGATGCGTAGTCTCTCTGATTTATTAAAAAGTTAATATGTACTGCAAGATAATCAAAGGATGCAGAGGGTTTTAAGATGATTTCCTATATTTTGATTTGTTTACTGAATGTTGTCATTCTAGGTAATTCCTTATTTCTTTCCCTTTGATGTAGATAGAAATAAAATTTTCTTTATTATTATACTCTAGGTTTTGATCCACGGACTCACTTGGCAAATTTCCATGCTGTTGGACCAGCTCCTACTCCAACGCAAATACAGTTTGCTGAGGAATCGGGAAAGCATAAAAACCTTGCAAGGGTTTCAGGTATAAAAGTTGAAGCTGCTCTTACTCCTGAACTTGCAGCTTGTCGAAACTTACTGGTAGCTGCAGCATCTACTTCGGCAGCTTTTCCTGGGATAGACCCTAATAAATTACCTCCACCACCTCCTCATCCTCCAAATCAAGACAATAAGGGTGAAGAGAAAGAAAAACTGTGGCCTTGTCCATCTTGCAAGGTGCCCTTCAAAGCAGCATCTGAACTGCAAGTTCATCTTTCTGCGCACACAAAAACTGAAAAAACAGTACCATGTGATATGTGTGGTAAATTATTTGCGACTAGTGAACGAGTAAGAATTCATGTACGATCTGCTCATGGTGAAAAGTCTTGTGCCTGTGATATTTGTGGTAGTGGCTTTAGTTACAGGTGTAAATTACTGGATCATATGAGAACCCATACAGGTGATAAGCCTTTTCAGTGTGATGTATGTGGGCGAAGTTTCTCACAGAAGAATCATCTTACTCGACATTCCATGATTCATACTGGTGAGAGGCCATACCCATGTGACTTTTGTGGTAGAGGATTCTACAGGAAAGATAAACTCACACGTCACAGGAGAATACATACAGGTGAAAAACCTTATGCATGTCTAGCATGTGGAAAGGCATTTTATCGCCGAGATAAATTGACACGACATATAAAAATGCATAGTGGTGAAAAACCATTTGCATGTCCTGTTTGTGGAAAGCGTTTTGTAGAAGATAGGGATTTAAAGAGGCATAAGTGTTCATCTCGTCACACTCAGAATGCTAACAATGCAGCAAAAATACAGGTTGCACAGACCAGTACAGGTTTACTACAGTTACAGCAGCTACATTATCAGCTGCAGCAGCATCATCTTACTCATCCTGGACCACCCCTCCAACAAGCACATTCTGGACCTCAGCATCAACAAGCTCATACGCAAACAACTCATCAGGCCCACACCCAAACAACTCATCAACAAGCTCACACTCAAACAACACACCAGCAGGCTCATACTCAGACTACGCATCAGCCACATTCCCAGCCCCAGCATCAACAAGCTCATACTCAGACTTCAACTCATTCCCAGCAAGGCCATTCTCAGCCTCCACCTGAGCATCAGAACCAGCAAGGCCCTCAACCTCATGTGCAGCAACAGCAACAACCACCTCCACAACAACAGTCACAGCCACCACCTCAGCATGTTCAGCAACAAACAACTCATGGACAACAGCAACAACCTCCCCCACACATGCAACAACAATCGCAGCCAAATGCTGGCCCTCCAACACCTCAGGCTCAAAGTTCGCAGCCACCTACTCCACAGTCCCAACATCCAAATCAGATGCAACAAACTCAACAGCCTGCTCCCCCTCCTCCTCCTCAGCAGCAGCAGCAACAACCACCACCACCATCCCAGTCTCAGCAGCATTCACAAGGTATGCCACCTCATCACCAACAACCTCCTCCTCAACAGCAGCAGCAACAACCTCAACAGCAAGCACCTCCTCCTCATCATCAACCCCCTCCACAACAGCACCAACCTCCTCAGAGCCATCATCAAATGCAACACCAGAACAGGCATCTACCTCACCAGCAGTCCCCTTCTCCACCACAAATTGCACACCAGTCTCCTCATCCATCCCAGCAGCATCCTCAAGGACATCCTCAGCATCCATCCCATCATGGTCCTCCTATTGTGCCTCCTCATCCTTTTCAGGCATTGAACTTGCAAACCTGACTGGCGGGGTGCACCATATTCGGTGCATTCAATAAACTAACCAACTTTAATAATCAGCACTGAGGATAAGCTTAAGATTCCATCAGTGCATACAGTCCAGGTTCTTGCAGAGTTCATGTATGAAATTTTCATCAATTGAAGTATTTGAATCATTCCTTGACAATTCTAAGTAAGGCTGTTCTGAAGGAGAGATTATTTCCATGTTGAAAAGTTCTTTCATCGAATATTAACCCACATGTAAATGGGTAATATGTGTTGAAGTACTTTTAAGAATTACTTAGCAGTGAAATTTATTATGGCTTGACTAAAATGAATTACCTGTTACATCAGTTGTCATCATTCTCATCCGTTAACTTGTTAGAAAACTCATGTGCAGCCTTTAGCTTCCATGTTGTTGCTTCTTGGTTCTGGTGTATTACCTTATTATACTACTTACTGATTGTTTTTATGTACATATTTGTTTTAATTTGTTACTTTTCGCTGTGAAATTTTTGACATTTTGATGCATATTTTGGAAGAAGCACTTTTAAAACTTTTTCTTGAATATTTTCCTTTGTTTGAATATAGTAACAATAACTGATTGTTTGACATTTAAAATGACAAATATATGAGTACTATATTTTTTTTTTCAAAATTCCTTAATAAAAACTGATAATTATTTTTTTAAATCGTATGAGCACACTTAAATGAGTATAAATTTGTGCCATTTGTTTGCCTAATGAATTGGAAATGTTTTGCAGAATGGAAATTTTACTGTTTCCAGTTCTTCAGTATTTAATTATTAATTATTTGATAATTTTTAATTATTTGATGTCACTAGTATTTTAATTGTTAGATAATCATTATGTAGCCATAATAAATTATGCATAATGAGATAAACCCTCCTAGTGATACTATGTTCGAAACATGAAATTCAGACAGCTAACTGCCATGATGATTCTTGTTATGCTATTTCATCTTGAATTAGTGAAAAGTGTTGTTGAAAAATGGTTTTTTTTTTATTTTTTACTCATTGGTTTTCTGCTGTTATTTTTTGTAACAGTACTTTTGATGTGATAATGTTTGTATAAAAGGGAGTGGAATCGGAAGAATGAAAAGATAAGTACTGTTGATTTCCAGTTTCAAAAAACATTTTGTTTAATGAAATGTGGGATTGGAAATTGTGGTACTTTTCCATTAATCTGTACAGCAGTCGAAACGTTCGCCAAGTTTTATGCTAAAGTTGCTGTAATTGACATCCATTCCCATATTTTGGGGGGCTTGACTAGCAGAAAAGGGATGTTTTCTGTTAATGTTATGCTTGGCAATGAATATCAAATTAAAGGAAAAGCACTCAAATTATTGTTTAAGAGAATAATTTACAGATTGAATGGAAATTGCATTTTCTATATCTATGTTTAATTTTGAAAAGCTCTAAATTGACTCTGCCATTCAAAATGAGTAATGACTTCCAAAAAGAAATCTATTATGGAAATGATTGTTTAATAAGCATTTAAGTTCATCTTCATTGTAATGAACTAAAGACCTATTAATTTAAAGTTTCTATTTTTCTTTTTTTTTTAAATAATAATTTGTATTGTTTTTATTTTTGTGTCTCCTTTTGTGCCAATATATGAACTGGTCTGCTTGTATATTTTTTTTAGACTTTTGATTGTAAAGAAGGTAATCTAGTCATGAGACTTGGGTTGCCAAATGCATAATTATTTCTGTTGTTTATAATATGGATTTGTGCTTGAATTGAAAATGTTTGATATTCTTTTCTTCTGAGCTAAAGCCCTTAAATTTGAAAGTGTATTAAAATTTCCTCGTTACTATTGATTGTCATTACATCATAAATAGTGTTTTATATAATCACTTCAATTATTTATAATTCAGTGTTGCAGGAATTTTTGATTTATTACTGTGGTAAAATTTGTTGCTTTTAATGTGCAAACGGAATTCTGCAATCGCTGACGAGTTTTCTGTTTTGTTTATTTTGGATTCACAGACCGCTTTCTGGGGACCCTTCAATTTAAACAATCGCCAAATCCATTTGGATGCTGTATCAAGCACCAAGTTTGAATACTTTCTTTCATACACAAAGTGTTGAATTCTGTGGTTTCAGAGTTATTTTAATTATTTAATTTAAAACGGCTAAATTGCAAATGGAACAAAAAGTTTAACCATCAAACAGTCCTTGGAAGTCGCCAAATAGAGCGTTTACAAACAATTATAGCAGCCTTTAGAAAAAAAAATAAGGCTCTTGTTAAGCTTGTTGCTAATGTTAAGTAAGCATAGAGATGTACAGCAATAGGAACATCAAATTTTATATTTTCAAAATATCTTGAAGCACAATGTTAAAAAAACTCTACTCACCATTAATTCACATATTCTAAGAGAGTGTTGAAATTTTGAAGATTCCAATTGATGAAGCATTACACCAAAAGCCATTCGGTATAGCTGAAGTTCTATGTTACCTGAAATAAACTAGGCGGAAAACTCGTCCATAGGTTATGTGGAAATCGTGCATTTAATGTTTTCGATCTGTGTATACTTTTATTTAAATTTAAAAAAGATGTTTGATGGCATTAACCTAGTTATTAACATTTTTGAAAACATTAAACAATGCTTAAAATTTTCAAATAATTTTACTTTCAAAGTTCTAATTGATAAACATTTTGGATCTCCATGAAAATTATTTGAAAATCTAATTTAGAATTCCTTCATCATTTTTGTTGCATTTCATTGTAAACACAATTTACCTTTAAAATTTCCTTTTCAGTAGTTTAGAATGTCTCTGATTGCACATGGACTGCACTGCTAGTTTCATTTGACTATCCCTTTTTAGTTTTCTGCATTTGTGAGGAGGGTTAAAGTAGACTTTCTATTCTACATATTTTTTGTGATTTTAGCTTCATATAGTTTTGATTTTTTTTATAAACATAAAACAGATTAAAGATATGGAAATTAAAAGTTGAATCTTCTTCTTGGGTGTTTATCATACAAAGTTCTTTTGTAGTTTTTATTCTGAAATTCAAACTTTATAGCACATAGTTTCATGAATTTGCAATTGAATTTATTAGAATTGCTTATCAATAATCTAAGTTGGTGGAACTTTGGGCATGATAATTTACATAGGTTTTTTTTTTAAAAATTGTAAAAGCAATATAGCTGTAATATTACTAAGTAGCGTATATGTTACAGCCAGTTTGATAAATCGATTATTATATTTAATAACTGGGTCTTTAAGCAGTTATGTGTAATAACTGGATCTTTAAGTGGTTATCATATTTAATAATGATTTTTTTATGCAGCTATTATTAATAATAACTGGTTACTCCCATTGATCATAACATATATATGTATGAAGAAGTACTTCAATATATTATGTTGTCATGCTGTTGAAGAATTATACAAAAGTTAAGAAGCCAAGTTTTAAAAACAAAATGTTTAATTTTCACCATCAGAAAAGCTGTACATAGAAGAGAAAAAAATTTGGAACTGAAATGATTTGATGCAAGAAATATTTATTTTAATATAATTATTTCTTGCAACTTTCATTTGAATATTTCAATGTTTCCACTTAACTCTTTAAAACATATTTTTTAGTGATAGTGTTTTTAGATTAAAATAAATCTAAACTCTGTTTATTCTTTTGTGCAAAATTGTAATTATTTTTTAAAATGTAAATTCAGAACAGTGTATTTGCAAAAATTTAAAAACGCATACATGTATAGAAGAAATTGCTGTATATTTAAAAAAGATGCTAATTTGCTATTAAAGAGCTGTTTGATTTTCCAAAATTGCTTACATTAAAATGTATACAATTTTTAGCAGATCAAAATGTTTACTATAACTCTATCAAATTTTGTAGTATATTTATATTTTTTTAAAAGTTCATTTTTTATTTTGGTTAGTAAATGGATAAAAGAATCTCAGATATTTATAATAAGAAAGGTAATGATTTCTACAACTTTCGAGATATGCAACAAATGCTTTGGTCCAAAAGAATGTTTTTTATTATTGGCATGTAGAGCAAATTCGACTGTACTGCATAGAGAAATGTTAGCCAAAGCGTTTGCCTCATTTTTTAAAGAATTGTTTTGTGCATAATGTAAATACTGGTTATGGTTTGTTGTTTGTATGAGTAAGAATATTTTACGCTTGTTTTGTATGATAAATTTTGTGCCATTTCTTTACTGTTTTAGTTATAATGTTTAAATGGTGCTGGGATATTGTAATCTACAAAATGAAATTAAAGAAAATGTTATGCATGAAAGTGTATGTATAGTTTTGAAATAAAAAACTTGGAATTCCATATTTGGCTTTGTATGAAATCAAATGACCATTTGAAATACCTTTCTTTAATGAAAATCTGTAGTTTGAACTTTTTCATTTAAGTTGTATTTAATTTTAAATGGTTGATCTTCCTTTGAAAATTTATTTACTTAAAGTGAAGCTTAAACGTTTTCAACTCGCAATTCTATTTGTTGGAAAATTTAATTGCCATCCCAATGAACCATTAATACATAACTAAAAGGGAATTTGATAAATTTTTCTTTAATATATTTTTTATTTTCTTAGATATTTTTTCATGCAAATTTTATAGAATCTGTTTGAATTCCTTGCAAGAGTTTTTGCAATCCCATTATTTTCTCATACTAACAGTTTAAGAAGTCCTGTTTTAAAGCAATTTATTCTGATTTCTTTAAAAATTAAAATTTTTATTAAATTAATTAAATCTAAAAACTGAGATTTCCAATGGTAATGGTCCAGAATAATCTGCAGCTTTAGTACTGTTTCAATATCAAGCTTTTATTTGGTACCATACTTTTTAACATTGCATTTTTAATAAATTTAAATTTAGGTAAAATTATCAAGAAGTGTCATAGTGGTGAAGAAGTCTCAATGCTTTTTAAATCTACTTAATAAAACAAGTCAATTTTAGCAATAAAAGAGTAAATTTACTAGTTATTCTTGGATTCTTTTTTTTTTTTATTTATTTTTGTCCTTTTGGTGGATAAATAGGTTATTCTTTTAGTTAAAAACTTTGGATATTCTGGGTCACAACAAAATTTATAAGGAACTATCAAATCAACTCAATATGACTTCCCAATTTTTCCGAGTTTAAAGTATTAGCCTAATGATTTGTTGCTTTTTTAAAGAAGACATTTAAGAAAAACAAGCTTTTCCTTCTTAAAGGTAAAATAGATTTCAAGAGATCTTGGAACTTTAATTGTGTGGCATCTTTGAAAAACAACCCAATAATACTTTGCTATTTTTACTTAGATTGTGAGACATTCACCTGTTTTCATCTAATCTTATATTGTAATATGACAAGCTGAAATTTATTGACCACATTTGTTGCGTCATTTAACTTCCACTTTTTAAATGGCCGCACACCTGAACTCAGAACTAACCACGATACCATATTTTATCATTCTGTTTGAACCTGAATCGTCTTACTTAGCTATTGATGCAATTTTAGATATATGCTATGTTCATACCTTTCAGATACGAGATTTTGTTCCCGTCGGATTGGTATCGTATTTAGATCAGAATTTATTTACAAGACAGATTTTTTGGATATGGTAATTAAATATTTGTTAAATACAAAAATCTTTTAATGAAGCATGGCTTATTCAAATAGTGAAGATTAAAAAGTCTAAAGTTTTAGAAATTTCTACACCTGTATGACAAATCTGACCTCTTAAGATTTCCCCATAATTTTCTTTTATGTTGTTTTTATTAGATTTGCTATCACTTGTGACTTTAATTTGTATAGAAGGATATTGGCTTTGAAGGCCATAATATGTCTAAATACTTAACAAAGTCACAATCAGACCGAAGCTTTGAATTTGACTTGCATTAGAAAAATTATAAACAGCCTTTAATTTCCTCATATGAGGGTGATTTACCTGGACGGACAGATTTGTTTATATATAATATTTTTTTTTTTTAAGTCTGTTAACTTTTAAAAATCTGGTTTCAGTCAGCTGTGTTGAATGATTAACTGATGTCAAAGTCTTAATAGCTTTTGTAATTAACTGTTTTTACCAATGTGTGTTAAATATTTTGGTTATGAAACTTTTTTTGTTGTTGTTTTCTACTCTATTGTAGACTTTCTTGTTTATATCATACTTATTTTCTTGTCCGATTCTGTATCCTATTCTAAATGCACTTATGATGAATATCTTTATTTGATTACATCTAAAAACTATTTTATTTTCCTTGTTTAACTGTTAATCAACCTGATAATTTAAACATGTTACTCCACTGAAAACATTTGCTGATTTTAGATGTTATCACAATCATTTCAGATTGTTGAAGTTTTTTAGTCTAATGTTATTTCTCAATTATTAGCTTGGCTATAATTTAGTGCTACAAAAGTTATGTGTAACTATTTAGTTTTAAACTTACTAGCTGATTTGATGACATATTTCTACCACACTGTAAAAATATCCAATGAAATCTAGATTTATACAAGAACTTCTGAGGGGCTTTTTAGGATTATTATTGAATCCATTAAAATGTTCTGTAATCAAACAGCTACTAGTGCCATAATTTGGTGTTTATCCACTCTGTTTTTAAACTATTTTTCTTTGAGGTGTATTTCAGTTCCTTGTATAGTTATATTCATATTAGCATGAATAATATCAGGGTTTTGAAGGGAGTTCAAGGTGTCCCCCCCCCCTTTCCATTTTCCCTATATTCAAAAATGATCCAAAATTACAAAAGAAAAATCTTCCTCTGTTAAAAGCAAATTCATCTATCTAACCTCAGTTGCTTTTAATACTTTACATATTTTGAAACGACACTCCTGCTGTGCATCTTTTTATCTATCTTTGCAACCATCTACAAGTTTTTTTTTTTTTTTTCCATGTCCGAAGTTAAATCCTCATTTATAAAGTGAAGAAGCTTTGTTGATCATAGTGATATCTACTGTCTTTCTCTATGTCTCTATTTACCAGATAGCCATGTTCTGTCTAGAAGTTCCAAAAGAAACCTATGGGTCTTGCATCTAGCAACTTGGCATGATTCCTTATCATGGTTTAAGTAATATTTTAAAGTTTTAATAGCTATAAACAAAGCTAATATACATCAAGTTAAAGTATTTTCAATGCATCTTATTTGTTATGTATGGTTTTCTGGGCACATCTTGAGTATTAATGCAGTTGAAACATTTTATGCAGAGGAGTTGCAGCTTTTTCCACTTCAATTATTGGTCTGAAGTTATCTGCTGATAAACTGAGTATTCTTAGATTTTCATGATAAACTCATTTCTTCAATATATGATCCCTTAAGTTGAGGACTGACTTTTTCTTCAGTGATACTTCTTAATGTTTTCTGTGCCACACAATTCTTATAACATGTGAGTTCCAGAAGAGACTGTTTGGGAAATTGTAGTCTGCATTACCACATATTTATAATTTTTAAAAAATTTTTATTCTTAACCCAGTAAAGAAAGTCCTGTAAAAGCTGTTCTAACTACAAAAAGCTACTGCTAGCATTCTTAGAGTAGCTTCTTCATTCTTTAATTCCATAGAGACAAAACATAAATGTGTGAGCAACATATATTGGTGGACCTTATATTTTGATGATATAGAGCATACAATGATGTATGAATAGAGGTATTAGTGGTTTTATATAGGTACTCTTACTTAAATATTAGTTTTATTATATTCTGCATTTTGAAGCGTGTCTATCTGTTTGCAGCCTAGAATTAAATTTAAATGATTATAGTTTTAGAAATTGCTGAAAATTTTCTTGCTGACATTTATTTTCTTGTAACTTCCATGGCCCTTTAATCTTTCTTTCAAATACATTATTATGTATATTTCATTTCTGATGAAATCAAAATACACAACCATGCTATTAACTAAAAGTTTTGATTTTGGTGGTTTTAACCTTTTTGTATGTACATATTTTTAATTATTATACTGCACAAATCAAAATACAGCCTTGTCTAAGCCATTTAAAATCATTCATGTAACATAGCTTTTCCTGTACTTTCTTCAGTACTTTGTTCTGTACTAAATGCCATAAAATATTCTTTCATACCATTTCTACAAGTAGAATTTCATGATGTGCATTAACATAAATGATCGATTACTGCTTATATAGATATTAGAAGTGTCATAGGCCGCCCTGGGGTTAATGTGATAAAGGAACTGTAGTTTATAAATTATATATATATGACTGTGATGCAAGTCGTCCTTATTATGTTTCGTTGATATATTGAATGTAGATTTGGGTGTATTGCTTGGCCAGCCAAAAAAATGAAAGATATGTTATCTTGGCTGGCTACCAGAAATCACTTGTCCAGAGAGAAAAGTAGCCATTTTTGAACTAAAGATAAATGGAAATAGATTGAGTTTAAATATACTGTGGAATTTATTGGTTATCTGTATCTGTGTATTTGACTTTTAACTGGCCAAGCAGTACTTAACATATGTGGGACAAAGCTTACCTAGTTAGTTGTAAAAATCCTTATTGTATAGTGCATACTGCAGTCCTTTTTGCTTGAGCTGCAAGTACTGCGTTCCCTGTTGAATGTACTATGTGGAATTTTAAAGAGCTACCTCGATTTTTAACCTGCCAGATGCATATAAGTGAGAACTGCTGTACAGTTTCCTTGTAATATCTTCATGGTATTCTATTTTCTGATTTGAATGTTGTGCTGTTTATTCAAAAGTAACATGACTTGTTCAACATAGAAGGTTTGTTGTGCAATGCATATTGTAATAAATTCGTCTGGGTGCTTTTTGCTGCATCCATCTTTTTTGATACAGATAGAGATGTATATAAATTGAGTATGTTATAGTGAACTGTTTACTCTTCAAATTTTTCAACTACAACAAAGCTTTTACATTAAATGCAGTCATACTTCTTTATAAGACCATTCAAATGTCAATTTACTCTGTTTATAGTGTTGGTATAGTTTCATCAAGATAAAACATGTCAGTTTTTTTGTGTTATTAAATTTGTATGTTAAGTCTTGGGCATTATTAGATTGTTGTATCAAAACCATTTATAAAGCCACTTCCTGTTTGCATTTAAAAATATTTTTGTTTTAATAATGATTCCTCCCCCATCGTATAGATTTATAGAATAAAACATTAAATAAATTCTAAAATTAATTCACTCATATCAATTACAGCAAAAGTATTCTGCACTTGTATAGTATTTTCTATTCTTTTAAAATTGTGTGATATTTAATATTCTAAACGTTATTTGATACATTCTATTTTGATCTAATCTGTATCGGTGGAATTTTTATCAATTATCAAATCTAATAATCAAAAGGTTTTAATATTAGTGTGAATCGAAGTGTGCCATTTTTTTTTCCAATTTGCTTTTGTATATTTCAAACTATGGTTTTTCAAGCAGTTAAAATTTTTAAAAATTAACTTAAGTTTATATTTTATTTAAACTTAATAAAAAGTGATGTCCCCAAATAAATTTTTTAAAAAAACTGTAATTAATTGTAATGGACTTAAAATATTTAAGCAGTATTTTGCTAGTTTTCTACAACAAAAATTTCTGTTATAATCTGTTGTCTTTCACTTTTTATCATTTTTTTTTTAAGAATAAACAAAAACTTAATTTTTTTTTTTAAATAAAAGCATACCAATAATTAAACTGTACGATGGTATAAATTTTGAAAAAATTCTATATATTTAAATCTCTCAGTTACCTAAAAACATCCATTAAGTTCATTTGAAAATTACACTTCAATTTTGTTCCAGATATGTGTTTTTTTGTTGAGAAGCATCATTAGACATAACTGCTATAATCTAATCTTTCACATTTCTTTTGAGATAACAATGAAATGTTACTGAAAATACCATATTTTTTGATTAGATGTTTTCCGTGACATGTATAGCCTGTAATATAAAAGATATAATGTTGATTACTTAAATAATGTAGAATCATGTAAAGATCTTGTAATAAATATTTCAATTCTATTACAAGGCAGACAAGAATTCTTACTAAGCTGTATTGCGGGAAAGTAAATAAGAATTCATTTGGGTCGTTTGTGAATTGTTGAAAAATAGGTGACAAAAAATTATGTTCTTGTAATGATATCATTTTTTTATTTAATAAATATTTAGATCTTGTTACTGTTAAAGATTCTTTTTTTATTAAACCCTTAATTATTATTTTCTTTTAACACATTGCTACAAATCTTCGATTTTGCCTTTTTTTAAAAATCTTATCAATATATATTTTTTTTTCCAAAATCATATTTTCAGTTATCTAAATGAATATGTCTTTGAAAGAATTCTCAGAAAAAATTAAATGTGGAATTATTCAGAGTATGAAGAATTTTTGATGGCCTGAAGTTTTGTACGCAAGATCATTTCCTACAATTCTAATGGGAAGGCGAGTATTGTATATACTCATAGGCATGTCACTTTAATAAGACATTTTATGTTCTATTCTATGAAAACACTGTGTTCGATACAAAAGAAGTAGCATGTGTAGAAGCATATTTCATTGTTAGTTGTTCATTATGATATTCATAATTAGATCTGAACTCTGTATAATGTAAGTTAAAATTTTTATTCCAGGATTAGGACTTTCAGTCGTGAGTAAAAAATAAAAAAAATTAAGAAAATTTTAACAAAATGAAAACAGTTTCATTTTTACCTGCTTTCATAAATTATTATGTACCTTGTTTTTCTATAACATTTTACGACAAAGACCTGTCATTTAAATTTATTTTAATTGTTATGAAGAACATGAAAGTATTTTTGCCTTTCCTTGTCGTGCTTTTGTTCTTTCTCTTGTATGAAATGTTTATCTGCTACCTAAATTTCTTTTGTAGAATATTTTTGAATAAAGATTAAACTCAAAATACATGCTTGGTTTATCAATTAATTCACAAGTTTGTAGCTAGGTAAAGAAATCTTGAGATTTTTAGACGTTTTTCCTTTTATGTTTTTCTGAAAATGATTGTGGACGGGTTTTCTGTTTTGTTTATTTGGGTTAATGTAGAACTTTCGCTACACCAATCGACTTCCGGTGTGTAACGCTTCGTCAATGGGAATCTTCAAACTTTCACCACTGTGTAGATGTTAATTAATGTTTAAAGTAGTTTCTTAAATGCTGTGGCATAGGTGTACTTTGAAAATATTGAATTTGATTCTTCTATTGCTGTAGCTCTCAATGCTTACTTTAAAAAAAAATCCTCATTCCGGGTTTTTTGTGTGTGTGTGTGTGGAAGTTCTGTGAACCCACATTAAACAAAGCAGAAAACTCGTCCATTAACAAATAGGAACGTATGGCGTAAATATTAAACAAATGTTTGATGATGGATTTATTTTAATTGCAGTGGCAGCGGCGATTAGCAGGCAAACAATTTACAGTCAGCTAAAAATACTCCGGAGTATAGGGAGTAGACAGCAAAATTAGCTAGCCTTCTTGGAAACTATATTTTTCTTTTGTAATTCCTAGTATTAGGCAGTTAAAATGAAATAAAAATTTAAATTTTTTCCGCAAAAAGTGGGAAGGCGACGACTCCCCCTCCCCCCCGAGTTGCCGCCACTGTTCTTATAATTGCTTATAATATGATTTCGTATTCCTGCTTTTTCAATCACAAAGAACACTTTTCTAAATGGACTCATTTTATCGTCATGTGATACAGTCGAAAGTTAACTGATATTTGCAGTTACGTTTGTCATGTGATTATGACGTCACATGACAAATGTAAATGGCTGCTGGTGTGATGCGTGCTAGGCGCCTATTTGGAGCGGGACATTTACTAGCGTTCCAATCCACTTTTTTTGGAACATAGGATGCCAAACCCGTTCGTCAATGTGAAATCCTGATAATAATTTTCATAGACTGAGTGAGAATTTGGAACTCCAACGTTGGATTTCCGTTCATCCCGATCGGCAATAAAAGTGAAATACGATCCTTCGAGGGGAGGGGGAATGTGCATGGGAGTCAAACTGGAGACATCGGGGAGGGGATGGTGCTCTCTCCAAAAACGAAAATCCCTCGTGTGTGGTAGGGGGATCGAAGCAATCGTTAGTGCTTTTGGAGCAATCATGAATGACCCACCTATATGGATCGGCTTGAATTGGTGGAAAACAAACCGGCTGTTGGTCCAAATTTAATAGAACAGCTTTATGGTGAATGTCCCAGGGTTCGTACGCGTCCTTAAAAGTCCTTACTTTTACATTTAGTCCTTAAAAGTCCTTACAAATCCTTATTTTTATGCCCCATTTTTAAAAAGTCCTTACTTTTTACTGTGCCATTATTAAAAAAGTTAAAATTTCACCGATTATCTCTTTTCTAATTCCTCCTTCTCGGCGGCTCTAATCTCGGTCGACGTGGCTCTCGCGGAATGGGGTGGGGGGACGACACTGCTCGTGTTCTACGAATCCATATCCATCGCATACACTTTGGGAAATAAGGGAGGAGTTACAGATGGCCTTTATTGGTCCATGGTTCCATAGGAATGGTTGTCAAAAGTGCTGCTACCATTTTTAGAACAGTATCAAAGTAATAAACCTTTACTTCCATCTTTTGCCAGTGATGCTTTTAAAACTTGTTAATGATTGCATTCAACAATTCAAAATTTTGAAACCAGAGAATGAATGAAAGAATTGAGAAACCTGAGACTTTATGCAAATTCAACTTCAGTGACCGAAACTTGTATAATGATAAAAGTTAACTGTATTTAGGATTTGCTGCAGAGCAACTAATAAAAGAAAAGATAAAAAATAAGGATGTTTTCACACTCAGACAGGATAGTCGGAAAAACATCATAACAATGATAAAACATTTCATGCAGAAATGTCCTGTGAATTACGCACTAGTAGCGATTTGTCATTTAATCTGCGATGGTAATGGCTGGATACCGAAAAGCACAGGAAAAAAATGAAAAGGTATTTGTATTGTCGCAAAATAAACGTATTTTGGGAAAAGATTTGCGAAAATTTTGTTACTCTATGCAGATTTCTCTGTTAACATTGTAAAGCCAAATTCATTTGAATTTTTTCAATCCAAAGAGTGATTCCTCTGATAATTTTTTACAAACTTATTTTAGCAATAATCATTATGAAAAAGTTTGGAAGATTATCAAAATGGTATTAATACTGTCACATGGACAATGAGGTTTTTCGGTGAACAAGGCCCTGGAAATAGAAAATTTAAAAGATGCTTCATATATTTTCTAACGTGTAAATCATGAATTTATTAAGCTGTCTGGGGCTATTTATGACTTAAAAATTACTAAAGAAATGAGGACGGCTGCCACCTCAGCGCAAAATACATGCAGTATTTAGAAAGTGAAAGATCCAAAGAAAAGACTGAAACGAAAAGCTCTAGAGGAAGAAATAGATTTTTTAAAACAAAAGAAAATGTTCCTCCAAACGGACATGCACCAAACAAATGAGAAAGCAAATGATTTAGCTAATGAGGCTGAAAAGTCAAAGGACATAAATTTATTTATTCAATCGCATGAACTAAGGGAAACAATTTCTGAAAAAGAAATTAAAACAAATACCTTGGATGTAAAATTGAATGAAAAAAGTTTGGAATTAAAAGATTTAATTTGATTACCAGTTTCATGGGTTTTTTTTCATCAATTTATTAACTCATATTTTTAGGAGTTTTGTTGTATTAAATTTGTAATGTATCTTCTATGTTTTATATTATAATTTATCATCTAATAGGTTGAATTTGCAAAAATGAGATTTTATTTAAAAATGCGTGCGACAATTCGTTAAGTTTATTCAATTTAGAGGTCCTTATTTTTTGGTTTTTTTAGTCCTTAAAAGTCCTTGATAGTCCTTGATTTTCTTTTAAGGAAATGTGTACGAACCCTGTGTCCAGTTTAAGATTGAAATCGATTAAGCATTTTACCGGATGAAATAGGTCGTAACGTCACAACAAAGCTTAAAGCTGGGCATTCACGAGTAGTGAAATCCATTCCGTTTGGCCCCAGACCAGTTTATTTTCCATCCATTCAAGTCGATCGATTTATGTATCTCATTCATGGAGACTCCAAAACGCACTACCGGCGCTGTAATCCTCCATACTCCTCCTCCCACCTGACTGACTCTCCCCACGAGGGGGATTTCCGCGTTTAGATAGAGCTCCCCTCTCCAGTGTAACCTCAACTCCCACGCACTTTCCCCCACTCCAACGCTCCACACACACGCGCGTGATTTATCTGCCTCTCGAAGAATCATATTTCATTTTTGTGGCCATCCATTCCAATGGATATCAAACTCGTTGGAATTCCAACAGCACTATCTATCTGCGCTAATTTTCAACGGGATTTCCCATTGACGAAAGGTGTTATCTTCCCGTGTTCCGAAAAAACGTGGATTGGAACAGTGGTGAATGTGGCGCTTAAGACAACATGCAGTTAGATATGGTATATGGTTGACATTCATGAGCGCTCCTCTCCTCGTATATTTGCTTACTCCACGCTAAAACGATGAGGATTGGAGCAGTGTGTTCGGAAGTTTGGGATTTCCAGCCGCTCCATTTGGACTTGCCCGGTCATAAATGCTGAAATGCAACCGGTGTACATTTGTGAGGGAGGGGAGGCTCTCTCACTCTTTGGAGGAAATCGGAGCATTGTGGGGGTTTTCGTTTTGCCGGCGGGGGGCGGCAGAAGAAGGTACAGTCAGGGCCAGAATTCCCTTAGGGCCAACCTAGGCCATGTCCGAGAAGAGGTGCGTATACAGAAGAAAAACAACCAAATATTTACAGACTTTTCAGTACTACTTTTTAGAAAGGCCATATAAAATGTTTTTGAACTTATATTCGTTACAATAAATGCATTGAGCGATAAATTTTCTCATTTTTTTTGTCTAATGTGGATCTTATTGTCTCTTGCCCTTGCACTTC